>VMDO01003833.1:0-118133 GCA_007922755.1 Pedetes capensis
AAAATTTCTAATAAAAAATTAATTAATTAATTAATTAATAGACCTTTCAAGCCAAGGGGGAAAAAAAAAGGAAGCTGCAACTGTGAACTTTGTTTTGTGGATTTAAAGAAACAAGGGTAACCTGTCACAGTTTCCCTACCAATTCAAATCCAAGTCCTATGCTTTGACTGTGAGCCAGGGATTCTGACTAGCAGCAGCTAAAATGGGTACATCTTCTTCATAGAGTCAATCATCCCTGAGCATTTTGGTTGGGAGCTATTCAGGCAAATCTCAGTGAGAAATTTGAAGAAATAGGAGCTGAATAATTATCTGGTCAATCTGATTATCATCCTAAAAAATTAGTCCTGACTTTGTTTTTTTTTTTTTTTTTTTTGCTTTTTTATGGGGTGGGGCTTGGGAGGGTAAGATTGAGCCATTTGTGTAGATTTAGTTTATTAGCTACTTGCAAAATTACTACTTCACATTACACTTAAATCCAGGTAAGATGGAACGGAGTACATTTCAGGTCTAAAGTATATGCTACTTTTTTCCATTATAGGTTATTATGATTTATGTACAACTTAGCACACTCTCAATTGGAGAATATGAAGAAAAATGACTACAGGCCAGATTTGCAATCTAAATAAAGTGATCATTTATTTCATATCTGATTCCTCTTCCCTTAAGGTATTTGTCCAGCTGGTTAGCATAACCATCAGTCAGAATCAACGTTATCAAGGTAATTTCCATGTAAGTAACATGGCCCTCAATATTGCAAGGAGATCCACTGTAAAAATAAGATTTAGCTATCCTTTCAGTTCCAGAGATGCGTAGGGAATTCTACAAGTCATCTATCACCCTCTGTCTCTAATCATATAAGTATTTTTCACCAAAGTCAACCCCAATTTTAAATAACTTTTATTTTAAAATTGCAAAGGAATCATTCCTTTGAATGTAAATCATATATATCCTATTGCTAATACCTTCTTTAAATTTCAAACCCTCTTCTCTTACTCCATAATCAATAAAAATGAGTGATGATTTTGCAGATATTAACGCCTCATCTATTTGAAGACAAATATCAAATATGTCTCAGTCAGGGGCCAATCCAAGGAAAACTGGAAAGTTGTTTTTCCTCTGCTGCATCCTCTCCCTCACAGCCACTCCTCCCCTCACACCCTCTGTGCCCTCCTGCCACCTTCCCTTTCATCAGGGAAGGACATGATCAGGCTATTATTCCTGAAGTCTACTTTCTCCCAAGATTACTAATGTTTTAAGACTGCACACACTTTAAGAGCCTAACTAATATTCTATTGTAGCATTTAAAGCAATAAAGCTTATGGAGGAAGTACTGGGTAAATTCTACTCTAAATCATACCCAGGTATAAGGCTGATAGTGTATCCTCCATGTAAGGACACCCTGCAGTGAAGTAACTCCAGGATAAGGAGTTGTAAGAGGGCTTTAACCACTTTTGCTGGCTGTGTGTGTGTGTGTGTGTGTGAGAGAGAGAGAGAGAGAGAGAGAGAGAGAGAGAGAGAGAGAGATTCCTTAATTATTTCTTTTAGTCTCACCTTATTCTTTGCCAACTTCGCTACAGCCCTACAAGACATCTTTTGGTTCCTTATTTGTCAAGGACAATAAAGAAAAATTAAGTCAATAAACATTCAAGGAGTCCAGGCAGCACTGGCTTATTGGTGAGAAGTTCTCCACAAAAGATCACTCCAGGGTGACAATGGCTCCAGATCAGGCCCCCCAACTCTGTCTGGGGATCATGATCAGGGATAGAGGTACTTATGAAAGAGGAAAAAGGGCTCCAGGCTGAAGGCTCAGAAGCCCAAAGAAGTATGTGGCAATCTTTCACGTACTGCAAATGTTGGGGACAGCTGAAACTCAGGGTTGGGAGCAAATGAGGTATGTGGGCAGTGAAGCAGCAGCCTCATGGAGAAGAGCTGGGAATACATGCTGTGGGGTGTGAACCTCCCCTCTGTGTTAACAGGGATCAAATGAACCATTTTTAAGAAAGAGGGGGCATAACTACACTTATGTTTTATAGGAGGGCCGAATATGGTTTGAAGAGGTGAATCTAGAAGAAAGAAAAGTCAGGTAGCTGTTCAGGGTTGTTGTTTTTGTTGCTAGGTGCCATCAAGTCGGTATCTGACTCATAGCGACTCTATGTACAACAGGGGAAACAGTATTGTTAGTGCTTCTCTGCTATTCATAGGGTTTTCAATGGCAGGTTGTTTATTTTGGTGAGGGTTGCGGGTTGCTGGGTCCTTCTCCCAAGCCGACAGCATCTGGTGTTCCTAGGCAGTCTCCCATCTGAGTACTAACCAGGCCCGACCCTGCTTAGCTTTTGATCTGACGGGATCAAGCGCCACAGTGGCACGCCGCAAGCTTGTCCAGGGTTACCCAGGTGAAAAATGATAAAAACAGCAAGGAACTGAACTAGATCAATGGCAGCTGGGATCGAGGGGGAGGATAATTCTGCAGATATACAGGAAAAACACCAGTGAAGGAGCTCCATGTTTCTTACCCCACCTATAGTAATTAATTTATTCTGCCAACTCAGAGAGACAGAGACGAAGAAACAGACATATAGTGCCTGTTGTTGCTCACCACAGTGGGTAATCCATGGATAGCATGAAATAAATATTTGTTGAATAAATTGATAAGCATAGAACCTCTTCTCTACATGATACCCAGAATCACTTTCCAACTAGATGGAACAACCATTACATTCTTTGCTTCCTTGAAGAAGTCTTCAGACAAATCAAAAAGCCCAAAATATTTATGTTATGTGCAATCTAAGATGGTGACCCTTACCATCTGAAAGGGTAGAATTGGCTGCCTTGCTTATATTTGAGAAGACAGACTTGCAGGTGCTCAGGTCTATGGTTTTTAATGTTAGATTATAAAGCAATAGAAGAACGATGGGGCATCTTAAGGAAATCTCTTGGAATGTTTACCAAAGAACAGAGCAAAACTTTAACACAAGTTACTTTAGAAATAACTTTCTAAAATATTTGGAAGAAGGGGCAAAATGGGAAGGGGGTGGCTTTAAATTTGCAGTGATCTCTGGTTCAATGGAAGCATTTTTTCCTGATAAATGTTCTAATGCTGATAAGGAGATGTGTGAGGGACTGTTTCTGCCAGGACTGAGGACAAAGAGCTCTTTGATAGCCTGCACAAGTTGCTAGGCAATGGCTGAATGATCGTGATAAACTTCAGCTAAGCAGCTCTAAAGAAATGTTCGCACATTTAATGCCTGATGCATTATGCCAAGGGGCTCAATGTGAAATTGGCATTCACTGGGCATTTGTGGTTGTATCATCTAGGGTATCATTACTTCACCTCTCAAAGATATAGCCCAAATCCTCGTCTTGCTTATTTATATTCTTTATGCCAATATTGCAATATTTGGGGTGTTAGTAAACAAAGGAAATGATTTGATTCAAAATCTTGACCCTGGGCAATAAGCTATTGAACATATATTAGAACAAAGACATGTATTAATAATAAGTGAGTTTGGTGATTATGTTGTGGTGATTATGGGAGGAGGAATTATGAAAGTAGTAGTATCTAGTCATCCTATTCTTTCTGCATTTCTAATCCCCTCAACAAAACAATGGCAAAGTGTAGTGTGGTGTTGATAAGTTATTCACAAGGGCAGTTATAAGTCTTCTGTCAAAGGTATAACAGATGCCATTCTACAACCACTGCCTGGCTACTAGAATAACTTTGTAAATGACAGGGCTGCTAAATGAAGTTGTGCAGCATGTATATACAGTACACAACAGTGCCTGTCCACAGGAATGCATCAGGTAGACATGCAGCTCTCACTCCATGTGCCAAGGAGTACATTCTAAGGAATTCCCAAGTCTTTCCCAAATTTGAACAAATGGTGCTTAGAGGGCTGGCAGGGGCTGCACCCTCCTCTACCTTCTCCCCTTCCTCCTCCCCCTCATCCTCTTCCCTCTTCTCCTTTTCTTCCTTCTCCCCCCCTCTGTGCATTCTCATTCAATAGGTCCAAGGGGGCGACTAGGAATGTGCAAGTTATAGGAGTTCCCAGGTGACAGTGATCTTGGCCAGGGATGGAAACCAGGTTATAGACTGCACATGTTCCCAGAGAGCTGGAATGAAATCTTGATTAGCTGTAATGCTCAGCAAATAGGTGTTCTGGCTGACTTAACTCAGAGCAGAAAGGAAGAAGCAAACACAACATGTTTCTGTCATTTTTAGGAAATACTTTGTAAAGCATGTCACTCCACTACTCTAGAAATATACATTTACATATCTATCTACATAAAACAAATTCTATTTCATCTGGAATTTCACAATAATCATATTGAGAACCTGGTTGCATTTAACAGTAGTGTGTGGTATGTGTGTGAGAGAGCATGTATGTGTGGTGTGGATGTGTGTGGGTGTGTGCATGCGTGTGCAACAGAGGTGCAGGAGGAGCCCAGGGCACAGCCTATATTCTTGCTGGCATTTCATTTTCCCCATTTGTCTATTGCAGTTTGCCTCATTTTTATAAAACAGTCCATTGGCTACAAAATGTCAATAACTTAAGGTTTTAAATAAACACAGATAGTAAAGGTGTACATCCTGTCTTTTGGAAAATGATACATTTCTTTTGGGAAGAGGAGCTGGGATATCAAATGCAACCTTTGGTTAATTTTCATAGTACTATATTTTGAAGACTTGTTTTGTGTGTAGATAAAATAAGACTATCAATGATAGTAGAAATAAGAATATCGCAATTCCTTTAGGAGACAAAAACAAACCTTAGACAAGAGGGTGAAATTGTGAGTGGTGATAGCCACAGGTGAGTAACCAGACTTCCCCAGCATATTGGGTGAGGGCAACTGCCTCAGTGTGTGCAGGTTCATTTCCTGCTCCACGTACCCTCATTTCTGGTGCCAAACTCCGTGGGGTCCTCAGCAGTCACGCACTTTGTGGTTGGGGAAAGAGCCTAGCCCCTGTGTTAGTTTTTACTAATTTCTTCAAAAGCCTCACTATCACACCACACACTGCACCCTCTCTGGTGATAATTAATGTGTCACTTAGAGCAAGGGTCCCCACCCCTGGGGATGTGGGAAGTACAGGTCTGTGGCTTTTTAGGAACCAGGCCACACAGCAGGAAGTGAATGGCAGGTGAGCAAGCGAAGCTGCATCTGTATTGCACAATAAATGTGATGCACTTGAATCATCCTGAAACAATTCCCACCCGGGTGTGTGGAAAAATTGTCTTCCACAAAACTGGTCCTCCATGCCAAAAAGGTTGGGCACCACCTACCCAGAGGAATCTCAGCAACAGAAAGGAAAGGAAATAAAATCACTCACTTCCCTGGGTTTGTGTTAATGATTTCGCCCCGAATCTGGCTCCTAAATGAAAAGCAAAGCCTTCCTTATTTTGAGAAAGTTCCTAACAAGGAACTTGCTCAAAACAAATTTATTGATGACAAATTATGGGTCTCTCCAATGTTGACAACAAAATGATGTCCTGTGTAAATAGTTCACAGAATCTGCTCTTTCCTTTTAGAAAAAGTAAGTCAATGTTTAGTCCAATTGAAGGGTGTTTTTTGAACTTCTGGAACTTTCCTTCATACCACATATGTTTGCTTATACTGAGTGTGTCCTGTGAGGGGGACAACCTTACAGCAATCTTAGACACTGACAGATGTTAACATGCCAACAGCCAGCACAGAAGACCCAAAGAAATGAGGCAGCGGGATAACTGAGCTGGCTTTGGGGCAATAAGGACACACTGGCCACTAAGCAAAGAGACAGCAGGTAGCAAGAGTTAGAGCCATGAGGTGGCAAAGCTTCATCCTTTGGAGAAGCAGGCCAGTCACAGAGGGGCAGATTACAAGATTGTATTGTGTGACAAAGCCCTGCATTCTCGCAGGAGCTCGATAGGCCTAAGGCCAGATGGGATAATTTGTCTTACCCCATGACCCAGACTATGGAATGCAGCGAACATATTTTCTGACTGGCTTTGGGCCAAATCATCTCTTGGCTTTCCCTACGTATACTCAAATGTGCCTTTTACAGGCTGGTTGTAAATCATCAAAGCAGGTGGGCACCTGATCAGATACTGATGTATCTAGGGACACTTCACATTCTTTATATATTCATAAGACAAAAGTAGATTTGGTGAAATGTAGCCCAAAGTAAACAACATGGCTTCTGTGTTAGGAACATTCTGAATTTGCCAGAGGTTAAAAATCCTATTTTGTTTCACTGTGCTCACTGAGAAGTTGTCAGTCCACTTGAGAACTTCAGGAACTTTGGTGAAATCACAAAATCTGGTTTTAGTCTTGTATAATACTGTTTGAACAACTAGTAATGGAGAGCTGACAGAAGCATGGGAAGGTGTAAAGTCAGTTACATAAGTCAAGAAGGAACTACAAGGTCAGGAAGCCTCGTGCCTGTGGGTAGCACCTACTGAGAGAAATGAAGTCTGTTGCAGTAGTTTTGGCCTGTTTCCCAAGGTGGCTCTCAGATGTTAGAAATCAAGCACGTGATAGTTCATCTTAGTTTGCTCCTTATCAAAAACCAAAGAAACTCTCCACAAATACAAAGGGACTGACATACACTATTGAAGAGCTTGCTGCTGACATCCCATGTTTAGGAATCTGAAGACTTAATATGGTTAAATTGGCAATACTCTCCAAATTGATCTATAGGTTGAATCCCTGTGAAATTTCTACTTTGTGGAAACTAACATGTCCTATAGAAATTCAAGGGATCTGGGATAGTCAAAACAACCCTGAAATGGAATGAAGCTGGAGGAGTCACATTTCTCCATTTCAAAATTTCCTACACAGCTAAAGTAATCAAAATAGTATGATACCAGTATAGGATAAACATATAGACCAATGGGATAGAATGGAAAGTCCAGAAGTAGACCTTCTCACATTTATGGAAAATTGATTTTGGACAAGGGTATCAAGAGAAGTCAATGGGAAAAAGATAACTTTTTCCAACAGTTGGTGCTGGGACTACTAAATATCCACATGCAAAACAATATAGGTGTCCCCCCATTGTGGCATTCTAAGCAAAAAAAACTCAAAATGGACAAAGAACCCAAATGTAAAAGCTAAAAATATGAAATTTTTATAATAAAGCATAAGCATGAATCTTTGTGCCTTTGAGTTAGGCAATGATTTCTTAGATTTGACACCAAAAACACAAGCAACAAAAATTTAAACATACATAAGCCGGACTTTTTCAGAATAAAAAAAGAAAAATGCAATAATGGTTAGGAATACTTGCAAATGGTATACCTGATAAAGGACAGTTATCTAAAATAAAGTACTATAACAACACAAAAATTTAAAAATCAGCAAAGAGCCAGGCATGGTGGCACACACCTGTAGTTCCAGAGACTCAGGAAGCAGAAGCAAAAGGACAGCAGATTCAAGGCCAGAGGCAGCCTGAGTGCCTTAGCAAGACTCTGTCTCAATTTAAAAAATAAAAAGGGCTGGGAGTGTAGCTCAATGGCAGAGCACTTGCAAAGCATATACAAGGTCCTGGGTTCAGCCCCCAGGTACTACAAAAAAAAAAAAAAAAAAAAAAAAAAAAAAAAAAAAAAAAAAAAAAAAGAGCAAAGATTCTGAGGAGATATTTCTACAAAGAAGATACACAGATGGGCAATAAGTTCCGGGGACAGATCCTCAACATCATTAGCCATCAGGGAAATACAAAGCAAAACCACAATGAACTACCATTTCAAACCCCCTAGGGTAGCTATAATTAGAAAGACCTATGTGTTGGTGTGGACAAGGAAAATCTGGAACCCTCCTGCCTTGCTGGTGGAAATATAAAGTGTCCCAAAAGAAGGACATTTTTACTCATGACTTACAGACTTTGAAGATGGCACTAAATGTGCAAGGAAATCTGTATACCAGTAGCAAAAACATCATTCTTCTTCCAGGACCACTGCTAGCTTGATAAACTGGTAGCTAAAATTCATGAAGCCACATAAATTAGAAGAAATTCTCACCCTGAGATTAGAAGCTTTATATTCAACCATATTAGGAATTTGTCATGAGTCAAACATAGTTGTAAGAAGGATAAAGTTTTAAAACTTTTATTTTGAGGAAAGAATATTTAAATATTTGCATGTTGTGAGGATGTGTGTGAAGCAATTCCAAAACAATCAGCCATGGAGAACCCTATGAGGGTGGCTATGAGTCGGACCTGACTCCGACGGGCACGGAACACCTTAACACACACAGTGACTTTAGTTATATTCTCAGGGTTTATTTCAATCTTTTGTTCTCCATTATCAAAACACACCACAGAAGTCTTACGGAGCTCTTCACAGCCATTCACATTGCTCCTGCCTCACTGGTCTGAATTCTGGCAACCAAACCTTACATATAAGCTCAAGGAAATTGCCCTCAGTTACAGGTTAATTAAATTAAGCTGAGCAATTACATTTCATGGGTAAAAATGTGTCTGTTTACTGGAGACCTTACTGTGCTTTCATTTTTTCTGAAATTTGACTTGTGTGAATTTCTCTAATGGAGCAAGGAACAGCAATAGGCACTAAGTTGGTAGGTTTCCCCTTTCTAGTAATGGCCCTTGGCTCTCACCTGACCACCCAGGGAGGCAGCGGCAGTGGCCTGTGGTGGGGTGGCAGCCATCTGCGTGGCTGCAGTCACAGCGCTCAGCACAGTTCAGCCCATACGTGCCATCCTGCAAAGACGACAGCATCAAAGACAGCAGTGAGGACCTCAGAAATCCCATGACAGCAGATGAAAGGGCCACAGTCAGCCATTTCTGCTAAACATCCATTACAATCACCTCTCCCCATGGCTTCTTGGTCCCCAAAATGTTGGCTCCAAGAGGACAGTGTTTTAAAATCACTCAAACTCTAGTTTATGCCTGCCATAATTGTTAGGATATATGAATAACAAAAACAATTATGCCATTACATTGAGCTGCATGAATGCAATATTTGTAAATTGCCAGTCAGTTAAAAGAAACTTTTCTTATCATAAGCCACAACTCACAAAAATATTTTTTTTCGTTCCTGAAAATTTTTATAAGATAATTCACTATTCTCTACAATACATCCCACTCTTTAGTGAAGAGGGAGGCTTCTGGCCCACATAAAACTGAAACAAAAATGTAGTTCTAGTAAAGTTCATTTCTCTAAGTTGTCAATGGACCATATGGCACTATAAAGAAAAATGGAAACATTTTGTTACTCTTCCCTAATAAATATCATTCTTTCCACAGAAATAATCTAAACCACATGAACTATTCTGATGCAAATCCTAAGTACATGTGACACACCCTCCTCACCCCGCCCCTCCCAGGTCTTTATGTTTTCAGGTGTGTAGGTCAGTGTGAGAGGTCACCAGAGATGAGACTTACTGGAGAAGAATGGAAAGCTCTGTATTTGCAGGGAAAACCCTGCTCTTTCATCCCAGATCCTAGAAATTGAGGGAGAGTACTATGAACCTCCCTGCATCATGTAAACACTAAGGAAAACATGGGGTGCATGATCACCAAAAGCAGGGAGTATGAGGACCAGCACTAACAGCCAATGGGTGTTAGATGGCATAACCATTTGCCTAGAACTTGTTAAATTAAGCCACTTTTTAGGCCTCACTGATGTTTGACAGGGCAGCACAGAAGTTAGCTCTGCCTTGATTGGAACCACTGAACTGTCAGCCTCCCCTGATTCACTAACATATATAATCACAAAAATGACAATGCTGTGCTGGGGCTTTGCTTTGTCTACAATCAGGAAGTCAAAGGGGACTTTCCAGCCCCCTTGCCTGAGGAGAAGCAGCAAAGGTACCCTAACTCTGCCCTGGAGGTTTAAAGAGTACAGAATTGCTCAGGGCAGGAATCCTCTCTTCTTTGGAAAATGAATTGTACTTAAGGAGGAGGAAGCCCAGAGGAAGAAGAGCCTTGGTGAAAATCCCTTCTCTCAGGGGGCCCAGTTGTGTGTGTGTTTGTGGGGGGGCCTCACATTGTTATCTTGCCAACTGATTATGTCCCAGAGGCAGAGAACACTCGCCACTGAGAGAATGCTTAATGGCTCAGGAGAAAAGAACTGCAACGAGAAGAAAGAGTAATGCAAAGAGGGAAAGAAACCAGGCAAGTGCTTTGGAAAGAAAGAAATCAGCAGGTTACTGTGCAATGCATTTCCCATTTGCACCCTCTGTCAGCCTTCCGTAGACAGATAGGGTAGGAGATTCTAAGGATGCATGTCTCCAAAAGTAGGTCAAGGGAAGGGAGTGAGCATAGGGAAATCTTGGAGATGTTTGTGCTTTCAGAGAGATTTACATTAAAGAATGCTATTTCCAAACCTTCTTTTGTCACTTCAATGAACATTTCTGTGACACCAATCACCATCCTCTTTTCAGTCCCCTGCTATTTCCCATCCCAAAGGCTAGAGATTTCCATTATAATGGAAACAAAATATTGGAGAGATGACAGGCATACACTGGATGTTTGACCAATGCTGCTGACCGGCTCCCACCAAGAAGATGAGTGTATAAAAAACAGAAAGTGTTTGAGTGGGGGTGGGGAACCAGAGTAGAAATAAAGGAAAAAGAGGAAGAACTCTCACAAAGACTACCTAAATGATTTCCTTTTCTATCCCTTTTCCAATTCTATATCCTCCTCATTTCTGAAAATAGTTACTGAAGTTTGGTAAAAACAAAAACAAAATCAAAACAAAACAAACAACAACAACAACAACAACAAAAGGCAAACCCTTTTGCAGAGCTCCTTCTGGCCACACCCAGCCAGAGCAGACGTACCTGGCAGGGAAATTCACATTTCTCCCCACGCCATCCAGGTGCGCATGTACAGGTCCCATCCAGGGTGTTGCAGGCTCCCCCATTGAGGCACTGGCATGTTAAGTTACAGCCAAAGCCCCATGTACCACTGGGGCAGCTGATGGAGCAGTCCACCCCATGCCAACCTGGGTGACAAAAACACCAGAGCCTGTGAGCAAACAAAGGCAGCAGGAAGCATTTCCCTGTAGAAACATCTTGGAGATACACAACAGTGCCCACCCCAGACTCAGTCGCAGCCCCAGTAGCAGCAGAGACCCTTGGCTCTACCACAGAAGGATGCCACCAGAAATGAAAAAGTCACCCTGAGGACCCAAGCAGCCATGTGTGCTCTGTGATTGGTCAAGGATGCCAACACGGAGAAGAATCACTAGGCTACTTGGGCAAGAGATATGGGGTGGGGGCACCTTTACTTTGCAGGGATGCATGGGGCGCAATGCTAAGTTTTGTTCAGATCGGGAAACTGGAAGATTTACATGAGAGGGAGAAGAAGGTTAGCGCTTGAAAGAACAGCAGGACTGCATTCACCATGAACAATGTGTATCCAAGATCCTGGCTGCATCTACAGATGGACAAGTTCTTGGCCTCACATGAAATCTGTGCTGGCTACACTTCTTGTCATGACTCCAGCCCAGTCAATTTCAGGGAGCAGACACATGTCTGTTTGTTTAGTCTTCCTGAAAGCACAGACTCACAGACTTCCAAAGCTGCCAGCAACTTCAGAGATCATCTAGCGTGAGCCTCTTTCCTGACTCATGGAGGCACAGGGCCCACATGGGATGAAGGGTGCCGGGTTCAGCACTGGATTTTGGTGCAGTTGAAGCTAGAGCTCTAGTCAAGCCTTTGCTATTACTTCAGGAGATAATAGGCTCAGGAGCAAAAGAAAAAAAAAAAAAAAAAAAAGGCATTCCCTCATGCTTACCTGCCTTGCAAACACAAGACCCATCCACAGGAGAACAGAGAGCATCATTTTTACAGCCGCAGTGGGAGGAACAGTTTATGCCGTAGGTTCCAGGAGAGCATGGGGTAGAGCAGTCACTTCCCTAGACCGGAACAAATAGCAAAATACAGACTATTTCACTAACTGGAATCAGGCCAACATAAATAAAAACAAATCTTGGCAAAGCTAATTATGCTTCCTTTCTAATTTTAACACACTACATATTTTTAAAGTTGCTATAATGTCACCACCATACAAACTTTAGAACTCCAAGTGTAATTCTGCCTGGCCTATGTTTAGGATAGAATATGAAACCACACTTGAAAGATCTTGCTGCTTTCCTTAGATTTGTTTTCACAGCAGAACTAAAAAGTAAACCTTTTGTCCTTGCTCAGACAAGGAGATATATAAAAATAAATTGTAGCTATAAAATTATTGTCAATCAATAATTGTCATAAACACAAATTCGAACTATCCAGTAGTTCTCAATGCTTCCTAGCCTTCCTTGTATAATGTATAATATTATTAGTGGGTGAAACAAAGCAACACTTATCCAACAGCATGATTCAATTTATCCCACAGTGATCATTAAACACAGAATTGGGCTACTAAAGATCACTGGAGGGCATCTCTTTTCCAAAATAAAAGAGGATTCTTAAAGCCAGCCTAATTCAAAAGCTCAGTGAAAGGACTGGGACGTAGGTTAGAAAACCCTATAAAGATTCTCTTAGCTCTGAGCCTTTATGATCCACCAGTTCCACACTATGTGCTCTGGAATTATCATCACCATTCTTCATAGTTTAAGGTTATCTTCTTTAAAATAGGAGGAAATAATCCAAGAATAACACATTTTCATTTAAAACAAAGATTCCTAACCTATGGATAAGAAATCTGAGAAATTGCAGGCTAAATTCTAGTCTCTAGACACACAGGCATATTTGTAGAATCTTGTCTCTCAAAGAGTCCTAAATATTCTGTGCAGTTGCAGCACACAGTAGCACATGCCTATATCCTCAGGAACTAGGGAGGCAGAGGCAGGAGAATCACAGGTTCGAGGCCAGAGGCAGCCTGTGCTCATTTAGCAAGACCCAGCCTCAATATAAAAAAAAATATAAAAGGGGCAAGAGGTACAGCTCAGTGGTAGAGCACTTGTAAAGAATGTGTGAAGCCCTGGGTTCAGCATCCTGGTACTGGAAAAAAAAAAAAAAGAAAAAAGAAAAAGAACAACAACAAAAAACTCTGCAACTAACTATAGCATGCAAACACATAACAAATGCTAACTTGATGTATGATGTGTCTCCAAATTTCACAGAATTAAAACAATAACTGTTGACAATAATAACTAACCTACTTGGAAAAGTAAATTCCTTGTTGCCCATAAAAACAAAGTAAAATAATTATGTAGGGAATAGTGATAAAATATCATGCTCTCTGACATACTCTAATCTTAAAAATTAATGACAATTTATAGTTTTACCAGCTTTCCCAGTCATCCTGTGAAGATCATGAGCACTTATATCTCTACTAGGACTTTTTTGTCTATTCTCATCATTAATGATGTGAATGATTTGAGCCCCTTCATTGTACTTTACGGTAAGGTCATATGAATCACAGCACTGATAGGCTCCACATTGCACCCCTCTTCTCCTGCCTCCAGAGCCAAAGTCACTCACTTTGAATCCTGGGGCACAGGTGCACCTTCCAGTCACACTGTCACAGTCAGCCCCATTTTGGCAGCTGCAGATCTGTTGGCAAGCTTCCCCATAGAATCCAGGAGAGCATGTCTCATTACAGTAGAGGCCCGACCAGCCTGGCTTGCAGGCACACTCTCCAGACATGGGGTGACAGCTGAGAGACATGGATGAAAGGAACAAGTCACTCTGGGGTGAACATGATACCCACAGCCTGTGCAAATGTTGCTTTAGCCATGATCACTGAATGTGTGAGTAATTCCACGCACAATAATTTAAACTACATTCCCAGACATAGTGTGATTTAATTAACTGGCTGAAACCTGATTGGTACTGCAGAAACATTGTATGAAATCAGCATCACCCTCTAGCAAGAGGACTATAACAACCATGTCTTTTTGCCTGAAATCCTTTTTAATTTTCTTAAAGTGAAAGCACTAATTTAATAAGAAGTCCACTCTGTGAGAAACGCCGAAGAACTTCTTCCAGTGACCAGGCCAAGTCAGGTATCAGCGTAATGTCCAAAGAACGTCAAAGGCAATTTCTTTGTCAGCTTCTGTCTCCTCTCTGCTGCTCTACCTGGTAGCAGAGCACCTGTTGCTACCTGAAACAGCAGCCGCCTGGACAGGCCAGGCAGCCAGCTGTTGTTCCTAGCAAATGGACACATCAGCTGTGCTAAGATGCACGAGTAAATGAGTTGACACAATAGGGCATTCTGTGGTACACTGGCTTGGAACACATGTGGCTCTCACCCCGAGAAAACCTTAGCAATCAAACTAGCTGTACTGACAAGTGGAGGCTGTTTAAAGATAGTCTTCCTCTCCTCTGGAGCTAATACCCTCCCCTTAATGAGGACCAACAACAATTGCTGTCATATCCAGACATTTGCTATGGCTTCTCATCAGAGGATTGTTTACAGATTTTTCTCCTTTGGGAAAGAATGACTACTTAGGTAGGACGAAGATAAGGGGATTCCAGTTCTCTCACTACTTCAGTACCCTTTGGGAAGACACACACCCTCCTGGGTCAGATGTCCAAGCCTGTCAAGTGAGGGTCTCAGCCTCACTCCATAATTTCATGTCCTATCTCTTTTTTTCTCCTTCTCTTTCTCCCTCTCCTTCTTCTTCAGAGAAAGCCTACAGGTTGGATGGTTTGACCCTCATGCTCAGAAATTTATTTAAATATACTTTCAGAGCCCTGCAGCAGCAAAACACCCTTGGGCCAAGGCCTAGGCATCCATCACACACACGTTCAGGAAACACAGCCTGAGAAATGTCCAAGTACAACTCTACAGCTGAGATACTTTCCTGGGCACACAAGGCTCAGATTCAGAAGAGAAGGGTTTGAGTCTCAGAACAATTTAGGTCTACTCACGTCCACTTAGCTGCTCTTTTCTGGGGCCACTGCTTATCTTTGGGCAAAGGCCCAGAGTCTCCATGGCATTTCAAGTGTGACATATCAAAAACTGAGCCCTTGTTCCTCCCCTCCTTTTTCACTCAGTATCTACCTCCAGTCAGCTGTGTTTCAGTACATGGCACTGTCAGTCCCTTTATTTACCTAGGAATTATTCTTTTTATTTGTTGTTTGTTTTGTGAGTCTCACTATGCAGCCCAGGCTGGCCTGGAACTCACAGTCCTCCTGTCTCAGCCTCCTAAATCCTAGGATTGCTGGTGTGCACCACTATGCCAAGCCAAGAATTATTGTGGCTGATTCCTTCATCCTCATTTCCCATATCCAATTCATCACTAGAATTTAGCCATTCTAACTCCAAAATACACTTCAAACCTATCCACATCTCTTCACCTGCACTGTCACAATCTATACTGTGTCAGTGCCAGTGACCTCTTGTGCTCCTGCACAGCATGCAGCTCCTCCCACTGTGTCCACACAGGCCTCATCACCTAAAGAGCAAATCATTTCCCTCCTTAAAACTCTTCAAAGACTCCCCATTACACTTAGAATAAAAATCCATACTGTTTAATATAGCTAGCATTGCTATATAATTTGTTATCTAAACCAGGACATTTTTAAGGGTGAAGAGGGAGCTGATAATACTTACTCTAGGACAACTGGCTTCACCAGTCTGTCCTTCGGAAACTAGATATGTGATCACCCTAAACACAGACCCCTCTTCTCTACCTTCTCTGCTCCTATGAGGATATACTTTTCCTCATTATTCTCTCTTTATTACCAGCTCAACGACACTGGATTTCTTCTTGTTTGTAAAAACATCCAGTATTTTCAACTTAAGGGCCTCCACAGGGACTGTTCCAGTTTCCTAGAAGACAATTTCTCTATTCTTTGCCTCTCTCTCTCTCCATCTTGTCTTTTTGGTCTTGGCTTAAATTTCTCTTCTCCCCGGGGGGCCCTGACACCCACACATTAATTAGATCTCTCCCTTTATCTTTCATTCCTCATCTCACTTATGACAATCTGAAATCCTGTTTACTTTTACAATCCCTTAACATCTTCCTTTCCCTCTAGACTGTGACCTCCATGAGAGCAAGAATTAAGTTTGTCCTTGGCACATAGTAGGCTCACAGTAAAGACCAACTTAGTGAAAATGACAAAGTCAATTTGTAGCAAATCTGATTCTCGATCTAGCTTTCACCCATCAATCTGTTTCTCCCAGGCTTCTCTGATGCATGGAGCAATGCTATCTATATCCATAGGCAGGATTTCCCCTAAATTTAGTTTTTAAAATGTTAATCTTGGCTTAAAGGGAATCAACACTAATTGCAGAGAATTACGTGACAGTTGTGATGCTACTAGCACGGACCAGTGGTTAGTTTTTACAGAGTACTGAATAGGTACCAGCACCCTGCCAAACTCTCCTAGTGTATTACTTTACTCATAACTATCTTAAAGTGTTAAGCATGATCCAATTTTATAAATGAAAAAACAGAAGACTAGAAATGGTAATATTTATTCAACATCTTGCACAGGTAATGGCAGAATTGAACTTGGACCTAGGTTTCTCTATATGTTTTTATACTAAAGAAAAAGGAAATTTGCTAGCATTTTTCAAGAAGGATTAAAAAACAGAAGACTGAAAGAAGTGGAAGAGAAATTTAAATTTACTAAGTAAAGCCTTACATCTGGGAAAAAGAAGAGAAAATATTTTAAGTAAAGGACTAGATAAACTACCTTACCTTAACATACTATAAAAGAAAGGACATTTTTGGTAGAAAATGTTGCTTTGCATTAAAAAGTGGAAAATAGTATTCATGAGGTAGACATAAAATTTAAACAAGATAGATAACCTGGGGACAGAACTGAACTAAGAGAGAGGCAGACAGAGAAATTGATATTCGATGCCCCCCCATGCATGGTAGTTCAGCACATTAGTTCACAGATTGATTGACACTAAAATTAGTATTCTGCAATTTGTAATTAGATGTAGGAAGCCAGAGCACTCTGGAGGCATTTGATGGGTTCTCATGCAGGCAGCTTAATTGGTAATGAGCTCTACATGTTGATGTAGGAGCAGCAGATTGAAGGTGGAAGGGTGATACACGCAATACCTGTTTTCTGCCTAAAGAACAGATTGCTCTGCATATATGAAAATAGGATTGTACACATAGAGAAATATTTGTCATTCTATACACACATATAAGTAGATATACATTTTCTAGTAATTTTTCAATTTAATAGCTCACCTAGAATAAGAGTCCAATACTACATAATATTGGTTGAAACAGAACTAATCATTGAACCTTTTTTATTCCTTTCTTTAGATGTGATTCATGCTCAAATGCAATGGCAGTTAGGTGTCATTTGCAAAGAAGCACATCCTGATTGCCCACGGCTATTGAATATCCTTATTAACAAGAGCCATATATTTATACATGGAGACCAACTTGGCAGGCCACTCCCAAAACAATCAGCCATTGAAAACCCTATGAGGGTCACTATGAGTCAGACACAACTCTACAGCATGAAACAACTCTGTGTGTGTGTGTGTGTGTGTGTGTGTGTGTGTGTGTGTGTGTTGAGATTGTGTATTGAGAGAAGGATATGCAGTCCACTCCTGAAAACAATCTCGAAACAATCAGCCACTGAAAACCCTGAGGTTCACTGAGTCAGACTCGACTGGATAGCACCTAACAATAACAACAACAAATATATATATACATATACATATATATATATATACACACACACATATATACACACATATATATACATATACACACATATACATACATATACATACACATATGTATGTATGTATATATTGTATATATCATATATATGTGTGTGTGTATATATATATATACATATATATATATGGGAGGGCTGGGATTTAGCTCAGTTGGTAGAGCACCACTCTGCAGTCTCTGAGGTCCTGAGTTTGATTCCCAGCACCACAGAAACAGGAGAAGGACGTGGCAATCCAGTCCTGAGGCAATCCCGAAACAATCAGCCATTGAAAACCCTATAAGGGTCGCTATGAGTCAGACATGACTCGACAGCACCTCACAACAACAACAACAACATATGTGTGTGTGTGTGTGTGTGTGTGTGTATGTATATACATACACACACACACACACACACACACACACACAGGGCTAGGATTTACCTCAGTTGGTAGAGCACTGCTCTGCACCTCAAAAATGGGAGAATGGATATATATATATATATATATATATATATATATATATATAGCCTCCAAGTGAAATCTGATTAAATATTAAATTTTATCTTCTTGTTCAAAATAATTTCCACCATAAAATCAGTTTTCAGTTAAAAAGTACAGGTCACAGTGAATGCCTTTAGGTTCAATTATAGTGCTAAAATTTAAAGTACTAATAATATTACTTACAAATATGTTTATACTCATTTCAACTCTATAAATAGATTGCAAAATAAAAATGGCCATGAATTCTTTGCAACTCTTCCCATTAAGAAGTAGAACATACTGAATCTGGACTTGGTTGTGTGACTTGCTTTGTCTTACAGACAAACTTTAGAAACACGGCACAACCAAAGGCTTGAAAGATGTTGCATGTTGGGGTCTGCCCTCTCTGTTGCTGCCTTTAGAAGTCAGTCACAGTTCAAAGAGCCCAGACTACCCTGCTATAGGCTGGAGACATGAGGCTGAGTTGCTTCCATCATTGAACAAAATGCCAGACATGTACATCCAGGACCAATCAGCCTCCAATTGATCTGCAAGATGAACAAAGGGAGACCAAAAGAAGAGCCACCAAGCTGAGTCTTCACCAAATAGCCAAAAAATTATCAGCAAATAAGCGAGTGTTGTTTTATGCCAATAAGTTTGGGGTAGATTGTTTATTTGTTTGTTTTTTATGATGCAACAAACACTAACCAATGCCAACCCCATGCTGAATATGTGGCTGCCATATATGTCTTTATGTACATTCATACATCTCTAAATTTATGTAAAGACAACATAAATTGTTAATTTATATTGCACTAGATATCTCAATTATAATGAAAGGCTTTAGGATAACTGTATATTGTGAATTATATAATAGCAAAACTCAATTTGCTTGATTAGATACTAAGTCAATGAGTTAGACTTCCAATTAAAACAAAGATCCCAAGCCCTTTGTTTCAAAAGGACCTAGTGTTTCCAGGAATTTTACATGGAAGTCCAAAATACAAGAATCAATATGTGACTCCAGCTGTGAATTCACTATGATAGAGTTATATAACCTGTATTCAATTAATTTTATAGAAATTTGTAAAAGCTAATCTTTAAGAATGCAGCTGTACCCTTAAGGAATCCAATCAAGTCAGATCTCAGAAGCTAACCAGGGTCGGGCCTGGTTAGTACTTGGATGGGAGACCACCTGGGAGCACCAGGTGCTGTGGGCTTGGGAGATGGACGCGGCAACCCACTCCCCAAAATCATTCAACCATTGAAAACCCTATGTATAGCAGAGAAGCATGGCAGTAGTATTTTGCCTGTTGTACGTAGGGTTGCTACGAGTGGGACACTGACTTGATATCACCTAACAACAACAACAACAACAACAGCCATCCCACCCTGCCATCCAATCCCATCTGATCTCAAAAGCTAAGCAAGGTCAGGCCTAGTTAGTACTTGGATGGGAGGCCTGGGAATACTGGGTGCTGTAGGCTTGGGAGAAGGACTTGGCAGTCCACTCCCAAAACAA
Organism: Pedetes capensis; assembly: GCA_007922755.1. Classification (NCBI taxonomy): domain Eukaryota; kingdom Metazoa; phylum Chordata; class Mammalia; order Rodentia; family Pedetidae; genus Pedetes; species Pedetes capensis. The sequence continues at coordinate 19,587 of VMDO01003833.1, forward strand.
TCAGCCATTGAAAACTCTGTGAATAGCAGAGACGCACTGACAATAGTGCTGGGCACAGTGTCAGGGAGTGTTTTGTCTGCTGTACATAGGGTTGCTATGGGTTGGACTTGATGGCACCTAACAACAATAAATCTTTAAGAATAGATTTCATGTTTTAGGGAAGTACTTAACAGACTTTTAATTTTTGGAATATTTGATATACATTATTAGGCAGGTTTTATTATTACTTTGATTTATGTGATTGTCAAAAAACCTTATGTGTTTCTTTGTTAAAGCATATATATATAGTCACATGTGGCCTATGCCAAAATTATCATGGTGTCAGCGTCAATCAAATAACTCTGCACTTGCATCTTGCCAGTGCTAACATGGTATCCAATTCCAACAAAACCAACATTGTTTCAGCTTCTCGAATTCTATTCATAGCAGAGCTCTTCTTTCATATAGGTTTGTTATTCCATTTGATTTCACCTGTGTCTATGTACAACAAAATGGCACATTAGGTATAATGCTCTTAGCTATTACTACATGAGGCTTATCTTTTGTTGTAACAAGCCCTATACTGTGGGAAAGGAAGCCAAATTCACAACTTGTCTCTAATCCTGCCAGTTCCTCAAATACTGGACAGGTGAAAACAAACCAAACCTGTACAAATTATTCACTTTTGCTCCTCTCATGTTTACCTAAATTTGTCATGTAACAACATGGCAATTTTTTCCCATGAAGAAACCCAAAACGTGGCTAAAGTGGCATATAAAGTTACTTGCATCACAATGAGAACACACTTCTTGGATATGTCCCAGTGAAATATATTTCAGTACACACACACACACACACACACACACACACACACACACAGAGAGAGAGAGAAAGAGAGAGAGAGAGAGAGAGAGAGAGAGAGAGTGCAAAGTCCATCTTTTTGCTACTAACAATGGCTTAAAGAAAAGACCAACCACATACTTCTGTTTACTTTTACCTTTTGTGCATTTGGGATTTGACGTGGCCATGAGATATGTTTCAGAGGTATAAATGAAGTAACATCTGTGCTGAATGCAAATAAAAGTAATTCTAGTCACATCTGAACTGCTATATAATGCACTACATTTTCATGAAGTGCAGATTTTCCAGAAGTCTGCAGACCGGCCCCAAATTCTAAGCTATGTATTTCTGGTCCTTGGGGGAGGGAAAAGAAGAGAGGGGGTGGGAAGACATTTTCAAGGGCAGACAAGGTACAGTACGGTGGGTGGGATCATGGTTTCCTGTTCTTAAATTCTTCCAGAGATTTTTGAGCTAACAGATCCCTGTGAGTTCCATGTCAGAGTAATCAATTCTGAAAAGATATTTCACATGTGACAGCCACATGTGAAGCACTTTCACAACCTTCCACCAGTCCACTTCCTTTAGCCATTTTTTTCTTCCACAGATGTGTTGTCAAGTAAAAGATGTTGCAGTGAGAATCATTTTATGATATTTTCCTATCCTAAACTTGGCTTAGCCCCTTCTCTCTCTCTGGTATCTTTGCTTCTAAGGGAATATCACAGAATCTCTCTCAGGGAAAAGTTGTACCAATCTCAACAAGTGTAATTTTTACCAGAGGCCATTAATAGATTAAAAAAATTTAATATCCACCAACAACCATCTGACAATTTTAGCTCTTTGGACATAGGCCATCAGTCACTAAGTGAAAAAGTCTTCCTCCAGCTTGTTATTCCTGAAAAGGGGAACCCAGAGGCAGGAAGGGTTGTGGGCTGCAAACCTCTCTGTCAATCCCTCCTTCCAATTCCCAGACACTGCTTCAGGGACAGGTGACGCTCACCTATGAGTGTTGTCCAGGTGGCAGGGACACCGCTTATCACATTTGATGCCATAGAGCCCCTCTGGACACAGGCGCGCCTCGCAGAGCTCACCAGCAAAGCCTGCTTCGCAGAGGCACGCACCGCTCACGTGGTAACACTTGCCTCCATTGACACATCGGCAGGTCTCAGCACAATGAACTCCATAGGTACCAACAGGACATTCATCCTGGCACCTATCAAGCAAGAGGCAGAATAGGAGACTGATTAGATAGTGCCATGCAAAAATAAACAGTTGATTCAAAATGGCCTTATTATACACAAATCGAAACTGCTTTTTGAATTTTATACTATTTCATGGTTGTTCCATTACACATAAAAACAAATTGAGATGAATTATTCTGGCTACATAGTAGTAACCAGGATCCTTGTCAGAGGAAGAAATAACAAAAACAAAATAAAATTACAAGCCTAGGGCATGAATTATATTTACACTTAGTTCTTGCCAAAGGTGTATCTAGAACTCCAGTAGGCACCAAGAAAAGGAGAAAATAAATTACCCAAACATTAGTACCAGCCCATGATTAGAAAATTTAAAAAGATACTGTCATCATTCCCAAATGAAAACCTTGTGGCAAATTTGAAACTAAAATTTAATTCTCTTGGTTTTCATGTTGACATTAATTTTTAATTTCAGCCATGCCTCTGCTCTTTTCAAAGTTGAATAGTAATCATTGCTTGTCATTTAGAAAGATATGTAACTATTGAGCAAAGCCCTCTTTGTTATTATTGTTGCATGCTCATAGTGACTATGTATAACAGAACAAAACTCTACCCAACGCTATGCCATGCACAGGATCTTTTGATGTTTGAGCCCATTGGTGCAGCCACTGAGTTTCTTCTTCTTTCGAGTTGTGCCACATTGACAAAAGGAGGTCCCAGGGGCTTTGCTCCATTCCCGCCATTAAAGTGTGCTCTACTTTGAGGAGGCAACTCTTCCCCAGTTGTTTCTCGAATGCCTTCCAGTGTGGGGAGATCATTTTCCAGCACTATATTTGACAGTGCTTCTCTGTGATTCATAGGATTATCAATGGCTAATTGTTTGAAGAATGGACTGCCAGGTCCTTCTCCCTAGATTTGGGGAATTCTGAGCTACAGAAATCAAGTGTCCTTGATTCCAGCCTGGGAGGCTCCTGCCAGGAGGTTGTAGGAAAGCTTAGAGTTTTCTAACACAAGCATTTTGGCAGGTGGGACACTGTCTTCTGTTGTGAAGAAAGACTGCCAAATGACAAGGAAAATAATGTCAAATCTCAAATTGTCTTAAAAAGAAATGGCATTAGAGCTCTGTCTTAGAGGAAGGACATGCTCTAGGTAAGCTAAATGAGGTGGGAAGCTGAGTTGCTACAGGGAATAGTGTCAGAAAAGAGAAAATTATCTACCTGTGGTCCATAGAAAGGACAAACAGTTTGGGGTCTAGCTAAGATTGTTTTTGGCAAGACAAGGTGGCAGGGCTCTCTGCAGCAGAAGGAGAGCTTTCTGCCAAGGAAGAGGGAGACAGGGTTTCACCAAGTTGAGTGCTCACCACAGTAGGGTACACTGGCTCAGCAGCCACTTCCCATGTGGCTCTCAGGTCATGCCAGACCCAGATTTAAAATTGTAGGTCAGCATTGCATTTTTTTGGATCTGTATAATATAAGCAGCAAGGCACAACAACAACTTAAGCATGTTTAAAAGAAATAACAACAAAAGCACACCTAAAAGAAACACACTTTCCTCAGGTTTTGCATATTTTTAATGATAGGGTGTGATGATTGCCAGTACCAGGATTCTAGGTGTGGAGGAAAATCTTGGGAATCTTCTGATGCTTTCCTGGTTAGCTCTGGTGCTAGTATATATTGAATATGATAAACACAGGAAAACGGGCTCCTATAAGTTGGTTTCATGGATTCTAGACATCTCTAGATGTATTTATTGACAGGCAAAACCTTCAGCCACTCAACCATTGGAGAAGTTCTGCAGTAATTGAGCTAATACTTAGTATAAAATTATATGCTTTAGAGTTACACATAAGTACATCTATTTTTAGAACAGTATTTTTATAAAGGTCCTCAATATTTTTAATCTGTATGAAACCTTAATAAACCAAGTCATCTAGTTTATTCCCCGAAGATGTAAACTATAAAGAAAGATACTAAGGTGCAATGATTTGATCTATCTGCCGTCTACGGAAGCCTGGCAAGATAACTTTGTAAACTGTCTGCTTGGATTTCCTTTCAAGTTAGAACCAAAAGAAAAAATAAAACAAGGTAAAATAATATCACTGTCTCTCTCTTACATGGCTTCAAAAACAAGCCAAAATGTTATGCATTGGATCATCTGCATGATTTTAACTTAAAAAGCACACCTCTAAAAGTGGTTGAAAGTGGGATAGACTGGAAGCTGGGAAAAATATCTGCTACCAAATTACAGGGAACCAGTGTATATATTTTATTACATCTTGGCAGAGACTTCTTTTTCTCTGGGAAAACAAAATGTATAATCGCTGATCCTGACTCATATTTACCTTTGTAACCTATAATTAAACATACTAGGAGTTTCTATTATAAATACAAAACAAATTCCTTTGAAGTTTACTTTCTAAAGCAGCCATTATGTCAGCTTGGTTCTTTGTCAACTTGTTAAACTTGCGAGAAAATCTCATTAATAATGGTTGTCTATTTCCACCCACTAAACCTAAATGGTAAGGTGTTTTTCTAAAAGCAGGCATTTCCCATCACTTTTACAATTACTGTTTTAAATATATAATTTATAGGGTACAGCATAAAAATTGTGTATAGAACATTTTCCACCTTGAAAATAAATATAATCATGGAATGGCTTATGCCTTTCTGATTGGTCTCTTTATCTTAAGAAGCACCATTTCCCAATATATTCTGTTGTTGTTGTTAGGTGCCATTGTTGCCTTTGGGACACTATGTGGACCAAGAAAATCTATCTTGGGAATCAGTTAAAGAGGAAATACATTTTCTTAAGAAAGATGACAGAGAAACAATGAAGACAGAAATAAATATTTGTGATAGTAGTAATATGGAAATTTTAGATTTCTACTTTTTATAAGTTCTACTAATACACTGGAATTAGGAAGAATATTAAGTAGAGATAAAGGAATAAAATACTATACCAGTTCCCAAACCAATGAGAGTCACAGACTTGTTTTAATATCATTTTTATTATTATGTTGCACCTCATGGTAAACTTAATGAGTGGCGGCTCCTTCTTTCACCTCGTCCCTTTGAGTATGTCCCTCCCTAGAGGGACATGAATAGCGGGGCCAAATCATGATCTAGTGTGAAAGAGTCACAGTCCTCATTAAACATGGGCTCAATCGGTCAGCTGCCTGCCTTTCGAGCATCTGGAACTGCTGCTCGGGGGAATAGAAAAAGCACTAGGAAGCAGCCAACTTTTCCACGGTCCTAAAGACCGGAAAGAGTTCCGCCACTGAAGACCAATGCTGCATTCGCCGGACAGCGGTCTGTCATTTCTGCCTTTCCCTCCCCTACCCACATTTACCTTCATATTCAGGGTCATCCAGAACCCAGGGTTGGCAGGGCTGTCCTGGGGTTCACCTTAGACTCTATTACTGAGTCATGGATCCCTTCACCTACTCAACACTCGCTGAGCACACATTATGTGTATGGACTCCCAATAGTCGATCAAAGGCCCCAGAGCAGTTCTGTGACACCAGTAGCACTGTTGTTGTTGTTAGGTGCCGTCAAGTTGGGTTCAACTCATAGCAACCCTCATAGAGTTTTCAATGGCTGATTGTTTTGGGAGTGGACTGCCATATCCTTCTCCCACCAGCAGCATTAGGCACACTTTAAAAAACAGCTTTTGAAGAGCTGTGGATGTGGAAACTGCTCTTTCTTCACTCTAACTGGACTTTGCCACATTGCATCACTTCACCACAACATCCTCTCGACCTTCCCACCAGCCTTGAGCCTCTACCTGCCTCCCCTGGGCAGCCCCACTGGTCTGCAGGGTGGAGGCTTTGTTTCCTATGGCTGGGCGGCAGCCCCACTTCCAGGGAGTGCTTTGCTGGCAACTGCTTGTCCTGGAACCTGCTCTGGAGCAGCAGCCAGGGTCCTAATCACAGTGGTCTAGTCACGCTGATGATTCGATTCAAGGGAAAGGACATTTAGCACCCCAGGCCTCAGGCCTCTTTCCCCATGCCTCCTGCCACAACCTCACAGCCACTCCTATTTTTCTGTCATAGTGACAAATGTGCTGTCATTGTGTTGGGCGTGTGTGTTAATTCTAGAACCCAGATGGAGATAACAACTGAAAACAAGAATCATATCATTATCACTAGCAGGGCACCAGAAAAACAATGGTTATAAGAGCAGTAATTCAGGAAGCACAGTCCTTCTTCATTCTCCTTCTCTAGTTCATTGCCATCCTAGCTTTAAAACTAAAATTTACCTGAGAACTAGTTCTTAGTCCCTGCCCCTATATTCCAGATAAGATGGGCAAAAACTCACTGGCCTTGTATGTTTGTTATTTGTGTGTTGCCTTTAATTTGAAGCTTAAATCCCTAAATGGCAATTTTATATAGAAATTTCTGGTGCTCTATGACATTACATAACCATGTAAGAGTCTGCTTAATCTTGTGCCTCTCTTTTCCTGACCCATTTTTCTGTATTAAGATGTTACTTGGATCCCAAAATCATCTAACAATATCATCTATTCAAAACACAATCTAAAACTAGGTTGTTGATCCCAAAAACATCTTGAATAGCCCAATTACGTATTATAAAAACTATGTACTAAAGAGGTCAGTGAGCAGCACATGTGTAATCCCAGCTCTTGGGAGGCAGGAACAGGAGGATTGTAAATTCGAGGGCAGCCTGAGCTAGATGATGAGTTCAAGTCCAGACTGGGCTATATAGCAAAACCCTCTTTCAATAAGTAAATAAGTAAATAAATAAATGTTTCCATAATTCATGAATTAAAAAATTAAAAAAAAAATTATATGTAAGCAAGGGGCTTAGATTTAGCTCAGTTGGTAGAGTGCTGCTCTGCAGTCTCTGAGATCCCAGGTTCGATTCCCAGCACTGTAAAAATGGGAGAAAGACGTGGCAATCCACTCCCAAGGTAATCCCGAAACAATCAGCCACTGAAAACCCTATGAGGGTCACTATGAGTTGGACAGGACTGGACAGCACCTAGCCGCAGCAACAACAACAACAATATATGTAAGCAAAAGATAAAAAGCCCTTCAATAAAATTAAGTGGATGCTACTCATAGTGACCCTCACAGGGATTTCAGTGGCTGCTTATTTTGGGATTACCTTGGGAGTGGATTGCCATATCCTTTTCCCATTGCAATAATGCTAGAAAATGAAATAATCATTATAAATATTGAAAAAAGGACTAATTTATCTTCATTACAGATGATATGATTACAAAACTAAATAACTCTAGCATTTGTTAAAAATAACATGTGTGTTCATTAAAATGTTTGGTAATGTGAATAAATAAAAAAGGGTGTTTTTTTGTTTTGTTTTGTTGTTGTTGTTGTTGTTGTTGCTGTTAGGTGCTGTCGAGTTGGGTCTAACCCATGAGACCCTATGTCCAACAGAACAAAACACTGCCCGGCACTGCCATGTCCAGCACTATTGTCAGTGCTTCTCTGCTATTCATAGGGTTTTCGATGGTAGATTGTTTCAGGAGTGGATTGCCAGGTCCTTTTCCCTAATCTATAGCACCTAGTGTTCCCAGGCAGTCTCCCATCCAAGGACTAACCAAGCCGACCATGTTTAGCTTCTGAGGCCAGGCAAGATTTGATGCTAGGGTGCTATGTCTGCAGACAAAATTTAAAAAGTAAATATTCAAAAGCAAGTTTTTCTTCATCTGGAAATACCCACTTAGGAACTGAAAGGGGATTTTTAAAAATTACAAAATACTTACAAATAAATTTGGTAAGAAAGTGCAGAGACTAACTGGGGGAGGGGCTAGAAACAAACGCTACAGTGTCTTATTAGAAGTTATAAAATTAGAATGGAATTTTAGATAGAAAAAAGTTAGAGAAAAGAGTGAAAGGAATTTTTAGTTTATAGATATTATTAAAATACGGATAGCTAATTTTACACAGTTCATAGACATCACACCAATTGATAATCCCTAGAATTTATACAGTTCATAGACATCATTCAACTGTAATAACAGGTATAATTGGATAAGCTCCAGGAATATTCCAAAGCCTTTGATTATAATAATTCTTATTACAACCCAAAAGGAAAGAATGATTATTACCTGAGTATTACAGATGAAGTTGTTTCTAAGGACTCATTGGTCTAAACCTAGTCTCCAAAATCTTTGTTTTTAATCATTATTTCCTTCTGCCTCTCAAATCCATTTTCTCTAATTCCGTATATGCATCAAATGAGCTTGATTATCTAATCTTCCAGGACATACAGATTAAGAGCAAATTAGAAGAAATAGGGTAAGCAGAGCCCCGGAGGGAACAGTTTACCATCTAATACAGAATGCAACAAACATTGGTTATGAGCACCAAATGAGCACAGACACAGACACCTGCTCCTATTTCATGTGGGTCAGAGGACCCTGAAGCCCCAGCAGATGTTACTCCATTACCACTATACAATGCAATTTAATGACCAATATTCTTAACAGAATGCTGAATCTTAGGAAGGAAACTTTATACTTTTTACAGGTATCTACATACACATTCCATTTGAAAATCAGTCTATCCACAAACACTTAAGAGGTAAGTAGTAGTCCTACACATGCAACTTTTCAGAATGACAAATTTTTCATGGGTTCTGAATAGCTGATATTTTATGACCTTTTTTGTTTTTTGGTAATGCTTTCTCCATTATCTTCAATTCACCATAGCTGTCTGTGATTCAATTTCTATATACTGAATTAGATAGAATCTTTCAAACACACAGAAACTTTATAGATGCTTCTGGAATATTTTGTAACAGTTATAGATGCATGGGATTGCATATGCTGCCTGGACCCTCCAAATTTTCCTTCCACTTATTTACCAAGAGACAGAGACATACGAGAGTGCCCCTTACCGTTCCCCTGTGTATCCAGGACTGCAACGACATTGGCCTGTGGTAGCATCACACGTCCCTCCATTATGGCACTGACATTCTTGGGAACAGTTCTTTCCAAAGCGACCTTCAGGGCAAGGCTGACCACACACTGTGCCCTGCATGCAAAGAGACTTTGAAAATTAGATGGGCTTCCAGCCAGAGAAAGACTGAGAGAGAGGAGACAAGAGGAAACAGAAAAGGAAGGACAGATACGGGAAGAGAGCTGCAAGAAAATTATGTAAATTAAGGGAATTTTAGCACACATAAACTGTTCCATCATCTTAAGAATGTTAGAAATTTTAAATAGACTTATTTATTCAGTAAACCCAAACCTCAAGATACATTTAAAGACAGCAGAATAATAATCCCAAGAAAAATCCATGTCAAAATCTGAAGCCTAAGATAAAGTTGCACTGAATTATTATGGCAACCTAAGGAATTTATAAATCTTCCTAAGTGTTCTTCCTGTGTGTTACATGCATAATAAGTCAACAATACTTATTGAGCATCCGTTACATAAATAGCAACATCTGGTGCAAATGGAATATCAGAATGCTTTGCCATATGTTCGAGAGACAATATACATCATCACTGGATTCATTCTTAAAATGTAACATAGCATAAGACTGAAATTTTGTGTACCTGAATTAACAATAACATTGCCTAAGGAATACTTGTACAGGAATCAATCTAGACATTTATTTCAGAAGAAAACAGCCTTTTATTTTCTGCAGGTTCAATAAGCATTTCTGAGCAAGGACCAATGGGAAAGCTTATTTCCTGGGGAGAAAAATCAAGAGAGTAACTCCGATATTTCTTCTCACCCCAGAGGCTGTCCATCTTTTCAAGTATAGTCATTGTATTTATTCCAATCCAATGAGGATAAGAAGATATTATACCAATAAGTTAATGAAATACTCTTCAATTTTCTACTTCCTTTATCTATATATACCTTGGGCTTGTAGCTTCTGTTTGTTGGAGTTATAATTATTGGAGTATTTATTGGAAGTATTCATTGGAGTTACAATTAAAGCAAACAATGTATCCCACATAACAGGGATTTTTTAACTGTCAGAGCTGTTGCTTTGTCCTCTCCCTAAAAAAAGGCAGACTCCAAGTACTCTGAAATTGGAGGCTAGCGAACACCAGATGGTTTTGTAAATGTTTATTCTGGATAGCATGAGAAAATACATTTCCTCTAACTACTGGCTACCCACAAAGGCAGTTGGTGTGCTAATTAAGTCTCCTCTGGTGGTTTCTAGCTATCTACAAACAGAGAAAGTTCTTCTATAGACTGTTGGAACCAAAAAAGCCTTTGAGAGATGATTCAAATTAGCACTTAACTAAGAACCATCTATGTGCCAGGCATAGTGCTAAATACTGAGAAACAAAGAAAAGGTAACAACCTCAGTTCACAAGGTGATAATAGAAACAGATATAAAAACAGCTCTAATCCCTCTACTCTAGCACAACATACTATACTTAGTATAATGTTAAAAACACAACTAAAGGAATAATGTGCCACAGGTCGGTAGTTGGTATGCAGTGCGTAGAGATCAAGTGCAAATTCTTACTCTCTCAGGCCCTGATTGGTACTACTTACAATGATCCCTCAAAAGCTTAGGGATGCTGTTGAAATTCTGTATATTAATAAAGATTAATGTGAGCAAGCAGCTTCAAGGAGGACATTATTTCTATTAGTTGAAATACATATGTGTGCATGTATAATAGGAATATATGTTCATCTTTGGAAAACATCTAAAATGATGTAATGAATAAAATATTGTAACAGAGAAATGTAAGTTGGAAGCTCAGCTACCCACAGAGGGGAAATGACCTGAAGTTTTCATTAAGAAACATCTGTTAAGTCAGGGTCCAGATCCTAGAGGAAATTATGGAAGGCAGACTGTAGGGTGCCCGTGGAGGGGCTCATCTGTCCACCTAATGGACTTAAGGTCCAAGCCTGTGGTTACCACAATCCCACATTATAACCACCCAGGTAAGAAGAAAAGGCTTCAGCCTCAAGATGAGGCAATTCTACAAATAATGTCTACACGCAAGTCTTAGAGTGGAATGTCTGCCGTTCCTCACCCAAAGAGCACAAAGCTCTTGGACACTCTATTACTCCTTCCTTCACCAAGTACTGGCAAAAGCTTGATTATCCGAGATGAAAGCCGAGGAGTCAAAGACAACTTAGAACTTTTACCTTGGGCAACTAAGAAGTGTTGAGCTTCTCTTAGATAAAAAGGCATATGACAAGTTTGATTTTTACAATAGCAGCTTTACTGGGCCTGCTGGAATCAGCTCAGTACTTCTTAAATAGCTCCCTTTCATCCTCAGACACACAACAAAATGCCCCCATCTCCTGATTCCATTGCTTAACGGAGTTTTCCACACTTTGCTTCCAGAATGAGACTTTGTCTGACCTACCCTTCATTTCTGACTCTTATCTTTGGTCTAAAATTCGTTGTACACTTGCCCCAGTGGTTTGACATCTTGAACTCTCCCTCACTTCTCAAGACCCTCCTTGGGAGGTGGACCCCAGTCTTTCTCTTCCTCCATGGCCACAATAAAAAGCAATTCTACCCCACATCTGGGCATGGAGACTCTGGCTTAGGTGAAGCCTAGATGACTGGTGGTTTTGTGTTTACAGGTTATCAATGTTGGGTTGTCTAACAGAACAGTAATAAATACAGATCTGGGCTCAGAGAAAGAAAGATTATGATATAGGGAAATTGGAAGATGATTGCTAAAGCCATGGGTCTGCATGAGATTTCCAGAGAGGATTTATAGTGAGAAAAGAAAAGAAGGATAATATTGTAGTGAAATGCTATAACAAAGTGGTATATAGAAGAAGTGAGGTTAGGAAAGAGATCTTTAGTAAGAGAAGTGAGAGGGGAGGTTATTAGAGAGGTGGAGGACAAAAAGGTTAAAAGCAGGAAGATGAGTGACCAACAGAGCCAAAGCTTTGGAGAAGTGAAGCAGAATAACAGAATTGCTGTACCACAAATGGCATGGCAATTAGGGAGTCACTTGAGTCTCTGCAAGAAGGACTTCAGTACACTCATGAAGAAAGAAGGTGCTGATGAAGTAAGCTGCTCTTTTAAGTAGATTTTCAGTGAAGGAAACAGACACTGATCATTTACTCTTCTGCCTTCAAGCAGACATTTGTACAGACCAACCCAGAGAGATAAGAACAAATATTATTTCCTGATTTCAGATAAGTCCAATTAGAAATGTTTTGAAATTGTATATTCTACAGAGCACTAAACCTATGAAATTGTTATAGGAAAAAAGTCATCATGGTCAGAGTTTGGGAAGTGTGGTGAATCACTACTTCCTCTTGTATTATCATATTAAGGGCTCTGAGAAGTCCTGCAGTACTTGGTATAATTGGTTTACTTCATTGCGTCTCTAGATCAGTATGACTGGATAACTTTTGCACATGACACTTATGCTACTGAGAATAACATTCTCAAAGAATAACAGTAATCTGTGGACATAATTATGAAAATGATTAAATAATTCCAGTGTTTATCAACTCTAGCTATCATGTGTAAAACCAGGTATTTGCTTCTCTTTTGCCCTTAGGAGAAATGTAGAAGATGGTCACTATCTTTTCCATGAAGATCTTTAATGCCCTTCAGAAATCTGCCTTCTCTGGCTGAAGGATTTCAGTTTTTCAATGGTTAGGTGTATTTGGGAGTCTTTTTTTTTTTTTTCCAGTACTGGGGATTGAACCCAGGGCCTAGGACACACTAGGCAAGTCCTCTAGCAATGAGCTGCATCCCCAGCTCCTTTTTTATTTTGAGACAAGGTCTCACTAAGTTATACAGGCTGCCTCTAACCTGGAACCCACGATCTTCCTGCCTCAGCCACACAAGTAGCTGGGATTACAGGCACATGCCACAGTGCCCAGCTCAGTCTGGGAATCTTTAACCATCGTTGCTATTTTCTGTTGTGTTAAAATCCTCTGCATGATTTTTCACTTGAGTATCCAGAATGCATGACTTTGGAAGGTGCAGGTAGAGGTGGGAAGGAAACTTACCATCCAACCAGAAGGACAAGAGCATTCTCCAGTGACATGATGACACACTCCTCCATTTTGGCAGGGGCATCTCTGTTCACACTGTGGACCATGTTTTCCAGGGGGACAAAGGTCTTCACAGCTGAGGGATTAAAGTGTGACAAAGGACACTGTTATTTACCCAACCACAGGACAGGCTCACAGACACACAGGACCCAGGACCCAGGACCCTCAAATAGACAAGCTTTTGTCATGCAATAATTATTCATTGAATTAACATAAAGAGCATTAATTATATTGTCTGGAAGTACCTTTGAGGGGCCACTCAGTCCTTCCCTTGGCTTATGGGTACTTTCTAATGAACCATTTCAATTTAAAGAAAATCTGTCCTATTTGAGAGCACCAAGGAAGAAGTGTGGCCAAACACTCACTGGTGACAGGAACTTTCCACATAACTCTCATAAAGTGCTTATGCTAGAGTTAAGTCTACTTTTCTTTATGCGTTTGCACTAACCTCAAAGAAGATGGAAATGTTTGTGCATTGCCCGCTTTATGCAAATATTCTTCATACTCAGTTTGCAGCATTCTCTCCTCCCGACTAACAAGTCTCCATTCCTTTAGCCCCTGCGTCACATGGGCCTTCCCTCTAAGCCTTTGTCTTTTTTGCTTTACTGTGAAATTGCTCCAAGTTTCCCACAGCCCTATTCAATTGGGGCCTTGATAAAAACCGATGAAAGCAATATTAACAATTAGATAGTTTGAGATGCTCATCCATTCTTCTGAAAACTGGGGCTTTCAAGGCTAATGTAGTTTTTTTCCTTAGCTCTACTTTATAGACATTCACTGCCAGCAGGGCAAATTTACCTAATCAGCTACATTTTTTCCAAGTATTAGTTCTGTGATTTACAAGCATAATTTTCTCAGCAAGGGAATAAGATTTTTCTATCTCCTACTTTATTTTGGCAAATTCTGCCTCTTATTTTGTTTGCTAATGGAATCAAACTGAAGAATCCCCTGCCCACAAAATAAAGCAAGCAGTGGAGACTAAGTAGTTCTTTCAATGTTGAATATTAAGCCATTTATACCCACATGTCCTACACAGATGCGATACATATACCTTTATACTCACAAAGCAACATATATATCCATAGGCAGTAAACAACTCAGTTAATCCTTTATTATGGATGATTTGTAACCTCTTCCTCCTCTCCTCTTTTCTAAGGCTCTGAACTCATTCAGCTTTATCCAGTTAATTAAATTGTCACAAAGAGAAGCACAACCTGGACCACTAATAACCCATAATATAAAGTGAATGTAAGTATGGCAGCTTTGAAGCAGAAACTCAAATCTGCTGCAATAACTCCCAAATATTGCCATTCACATATCATCCTGACTCTCTACCTTTGCCTAACCAACATGGAAGTCTGGAAGCCTGCCCTTAGATTCTGGTTGGACTCTGGCATTCAAGGACCAAACTGCAGGGGGACCTCGTGGCCCTCTCAATACGTACCTGGAGAGCAGACCCGTTGGGACCTATTCAGCAGCAACAGAAACAGAGACACAAGGAATATGATGGCAAGAACTGCTTGAATGGAGAGGGTGAGTGGGCTCTGCCACACTGCTTGGCAGCATGTCACTTACAAGGCTCCGGTGTATCCCGGTGGACAACGGCATTCCCCAGTGACATGGTCGCAGGTGGCACCATTCTGGCACTGGCATCTCTGGTGACAGTCGTTACCATAGGTGCCCTGCTGACAGCGGTCCTCGCAGCGCCAGCCCCGGAATCCTGCTGCACAGTGGCAAGCCCCCGTGATGGGGTTGCACAGAGCCCCGTTTTTGCACTGGCACCGGCTGCTGCAATGAGGTCCCCAGTGATCACCATCACAGGCTGAAGTTGGGGACAGAAACAGAGGAGGGCATTAGTGTATAAGCATGGGTCAGAGCAAGCTCTTCAGAGCTAGCTTTCCACTGCCTTGGAGAGACCAGCTGGATGAGCCCTCACCACCATTGCTGAGATAGGCGTCAAGGCTTTGGTACCAGCCCACAGTGATATTACACAAACTGGTGCTCAGCACCCACTGAGGCCACATCCTATCACTCCATGGCTTAAGCACCACTACATTTTCCAGCTCCATGCCTTGCTCAGCCTGTTCCCACATCCAGAGTATGGGGTTTGATGTGGTGAGAGTAATGAGTGGGTTAGCCAAGGATGTCAGGGGGCAGCGGGCAGGGAGGAGGCTGACCAAACAGCTGGGAGTGATCAGCTCAGGCAGAGATTTTTATGGTATAAGGGTTTGGATCATCTTGTGGGCAAGGGATTGGTAGTAGAGGATTTTAAGTGAGGGTGGATGGCGCAGATTTGCCTCCTAATTGTGAGAAAAGGGCAGGAAGGGGCTGACAGCAAGAGGCAGAGAGATGGAAGCTCAGATGAGCAAGAGGGTGCCTGAACCAAGCCAGCAGCAGTAAATAGGGAGAGGAGACCTAGATGCAGGGATATTGGGGAGCAGACTGATCCTGCTGCAGTCTGAGTTCCTTTAAAGAGGAAACTGAAGATCTGCTTTCAAATCACCAGTCAAAATATGTGTGACTGCGTAATTCTAATTACCTCCCAAAGACAGGGAAAACACTGACTAATTGACTAATATCTTTAAATATGCTGAACTGTTAAAAAAAAGACAAACTTGAAATTAAAAATGGACAACAAATAAAAAGATAATAGGTACATGAAACCAGGTAAGACAAAGGCAGAAAATGGTACTTGAAAGTTATATTTAAAGTGCAACTTCAAAGAAAAGAACTGGCTGTTGCAAACCAGAAGTCAGTATGTAGGAAAGAGGAGCAGGCAAGGAAAACTCTCAATCCCAAACACCCTAAAAAACTATGAAAGGTAACAAGAAACACAACCTACTCAATATGTATTGCCCAGCCAGCAGCATATTTATTTATCAATTGGAGTCCATAAAAATTACTAGGGAAGATGCACCCTCCCTAGAACTCTGAGGATAAATTGCCTTGATGATTTAAAAACATATTCATTTCATTTCATAAAAATTTTGTAGATTCAACAGATCTGGAATAAACTTTTATAAAACATCATAACACTAGGTACATAGCAAACAACTCATTATAAATGCAGGATCTATCTTCCAATATTAGAATTTACCTTTGATTTCCTAATATGAAAAGGCTTAAATGAATAATTCTGTTTTTAATCAGTATGGGTTTGATCTCATTAGTAGTTTAATAAATATATTTTAACAGAACTAAAAACAATGAGAGAAAATTATTGAACTTAAGCACATCAAGAAAGCAATTACCTAAGAACTCACAATCTTCTTTCAGAAAATAAGGTTAGGTGGTAATTCTAAAATGAGATATAAGCCTAATTGCTATTCATATCATTTGTGTCTTTTATCCCTGTGGATATTGACACAGATTTTTAAATTTTTAATTCTTTTAATCTAGAATCTTAAAAGAAAAAACTCACTATTTTTAAAAAGCTGTGTGGTATGTTACTTTAGATCCTTCTAGCTATCCTAGGTAGAGAAAAATTTATCCTGTTTTTAAGGTCCTCCAAAGTAAATACATGGTCCTTTGTAACTTGCTCCCTGGTTCATCAATCCTGATGAGCAAGGAAAATCTTCATTCCACCTAAGCCAAATCCATTATCCCATCCTTCAAACCTTTTCCCCCTGCCTTCATCATGGTAGAGTCAACCCAGTTCATCACTACCCTCTATATTCCTGACACATGAAGACAACCTTGACTTTGCTATTTTATAGCCTACATATTACACCACCAGTACTTTTACTTCTTTCCCATTCATCTTCTTTACTGAACCCTTTCCAAAGTTTCCAAGTCCCTTTCAAGTTACAGGAGCTTCAGATACTGAATTAAATACCTGTTTGCTCCCCATGTTGGCAGGAAAATTAGTTGATTGACACATAAGGCAACTTTAGCTAATAAACTTTCTTTGATAAGGATATAATGCCAAAAGCATTTTAAAGAATTATAATAGATTAGTACAGAGTTTTTTCCACTGTGACAAGAGTGAGCCATAAATACATGTGTTTTATTGTTGTTGTTGTTAGGTGCCGTCAAGTCGAGTCCGACTCACAGCGATCCTCATAGGGTTTTCAATGGCTGACTGTTTCTGCATTGCCTTGGGAGTGGGTTGCTACGTCCTTCTCCCATTTTGCGGTGCTGGGAGTCAAACTCAGGACCTCAGAGACTGCAGAGCAGTGCTCTACCAACTGGGCTAAATCCCTGTGTTTTATAGAACATGTTTTATAAAAACAGGAGAGTAGTAGGAAGTAGACATACTGAGGGAACAGCACTGATCTCTCCTCTTCTTAATGACCCTTTTCTATAGCCCACTAAATAATTTCTCAGAAGAGAAGACAGACAGATACCAGCTTCATTATCTTGGGATTAGACCACAAAAAAGGGGGGAGCAAAAAAAAAAAAAAAGAAAGCCTTACTTTCCCTCATAATAGAAATGAGTTTATAATAGAAATTGATAATTATCATCATAAAAAATAGAAAAAAAGGGCCTCAGTCTTTTAAAGAAATATTATCATGCTGACGTGGTCAATTTCCTGGCTATATCTAAGCACTCTGGCATGCTTTGAAGTGACAGCTTCCCCGCCTTGGGGTGCATTTTCCTCAAAGGCCACTGATACATGGTCCTCACAATGTGAATACTGTGCATTAGCGTGGGCTACTATGGGAGAGAAATCCATGTACAGATAGTTAGGAAGTAGAATAAGTAGGACACCAAGGTGAGTTGAATTCAGGCATCAATGTGACTTCCTTCCCTTCCTTCCCTTGGCACAGCTAACTACTTCAACTTATCCTTGTGGCTTACACAGTCTACAGCACATAACCCAGCCTTCTTCCCTGATTCTTACAAGTTTTAGGGTTCATTGACTTTGTCTAGACAGAATTTGTTTCTTATAGTACTGCAAAATTTGACCAATTATCCTCAATTCAACACGGTGTTTGATCAGATGGTTCAGGGAGAGTCTAAATAAAAACCACTGGACATCATTTACTTAGCATTTTACTCTCAAGAGGCGAGAGTTTCCCTCCACAAGAGGAAGCCACTGGTTGGTTACTCCGACTGACAACTTAGAAAAAACATAGTTAACATGGAAATAGCTTGAGTATCCTAATGAGGGAGAAAAAAGTGAAGGAACAAAATTTTGTCTCAGATTAAGTTGAAAGAAACCTAAATAACTAGTAAGTGAGTGAAGACTCATTTTCAGCTCTTGCTATGCTAGCAGTTGAAAATGGGCTGTCAGATGTGATATGCCCAGATTCATGCAGATGTTTCAAGAAACAACTTAATGAGGATCTCAGATAGGCACAGACAGCTTGCTCTAGTTAGCTCTCATAATAAGTTGGAAATAATAGGGATTTTAAACTACTATGTAATATCAGAAGTACATAATCCCTGCTCCAATCCTAAGTGAAAACTAGTAAAGCACTGGATCCTCCCAAAATGATGAACTCACCTTGGAACCCTGGGGCTATAACTTCCATAGACCTCAGCAACCACAGGTGACATTCATGGTTACTGTGATTCATCCAATTGAAATCTATTAAGTACCTGCCATATGCCAGAAATGGTGTTAGACTTGGAGTTCAAAGATGAACAACAGAGAGCACACATCTAGAAGCTTTCAGTTTATTGGTACAGACGCCGTCAGTAGGCAATAAAAATTTTCTTAGCTATGTGCACAGTAAAAAGAAAGAACTATAAATAAATATAGACTTATCCTCTCCCTCCATCTGTACTCTCCTTCCATTAGTCCTCCCCAGTCATCCAAATGTGGCCCAGGAAATGTTGTCCTTTAGGCACATTTTTGAGATCCGATCTAAGATGCTTTCTGCAAATGGCACTATCCATTCTCCCTGTTACCCACTTTGCACTTAGATCACAATTTTTACATATGTTTGCAAGTTTCATATCTCCCAAATGAAACTGAATATCACAGATACTAAGACACATCGACACTCTTTTGATCTTAGTAGATGTCAACAGAATGTTTCAAACACGTCACGATAGTCACTTAATTGACAAAGATGGTTAGATGCATTCTGATTTCAGAGATGTTAAACTGGAAAACTGTGCATCATGATTCATGAGTAGTTTGAGAATAATGATGAGTCTGATACAGTGATAAAGATAACTTTTCCCATTATGTATAAATCTTCACCCCTCTACAGTATGACAGGAAAGTAAATTGCCTCAGCTGTTTAAGAGATTTTTCTGGCAAAGTGTATCAAGAGCTCTTTACGCATAAATTCCTCTTTGGGGGATTTTTCCAAAAGAAACAAGCTTATATGTAAGTAAAGACAATAACAATTCATAGTAGCTAAATACCTAACTCATTAATAATACTTAAGTATGCCTCCAGACTCTATTGTAAGCACTAGAGATGGATTAACTCTGAGTGACTCTATGGAGTAGGTACCATTCTTATCCCCATGTTATAAAAAGTAAAGAAACTGAAATCCAAGTGATTTGCTTAAAGTTATACAGGTAGCAAGTTATTAAAGATAGACTTCTTATTTCCAGAGTCTGTGCCCTAAATCTCCAAAGCTGTAAGGATGGTTATCACAGTACTGTTTATGACAACAAAAACTGGAAACAGTAATTGGGGACTGGTGAAAAAATTGATATAATTATACATCAGAATACTGTACACAATTAAAAGTGGTATTAGAGAAGAATACTTAATGAACTGGAAGGATGTCTACAATATCAATTCTAAAAAGTAGGTTAAAAACAGTATGCACCACATGATCCAATTTTAGCAATAGATTAAAATGAACCAGATAAACTACTATTAATTTAAGTTTAAAATAGACAAATATAGCAATTGCATATGGTTGGACATAATAGCTGGAGGCTGGGGCAACAGGGGAGAATGAGAAAGTCAGAGAGACAGAGGGACAGTTCCACAGTAAAACAACCCAATTGAGTATCTCTGGGTTTTAAGTTTATGAATGATTTTTTGTTCATTCCTTTGTTTTAACTATATTTTCTAATTTTCTATAACAAATACATATCTTGTCAATAAGTGGAAGCAAGTAACAGATAATTTAAAAAAAATGATTCTGTCTGCTGATATCATGACAGTTTCTCTGTTCCATTATATCCTTTCTAGTCCTCATGGCAATTACATTAAGGTGGGTATCCTTTAGCACATTTAGCATACAGAAGCTATTTAGGGTTAGAACATTTAGGCAAAATGTCCAGAAATATCCATCTAGTAAGTGCTGCATCAGTATTCAAACCCAAGACTTTCTGCACACAAAAGAATAAGCATCTTTCAGGAGGCTATTCTGCAAGTGAAATAATGAAATTATCTGTTTTAGGCAAACAGAATATCCTACAATTATGTTTTTATCTTACTGCAATCCTTTAAGGCACAGAAGAAAAATGACAGCCATTCACTGATAACCAAAACTTTGAGATGAACCCACACTAATGTATTCAGGAGCATTAGAAGAGGAAGTTATCTCAGTAGTGAGAACATAGAACATTTCTCAAAGGAAAAGTAAAATTCAGGAGATAATCAAATTTGAGGAGCTTCTATAAGTTGATAATGATTTTATGCAAACAGAAAGCTAGGAAATTCCCTATAAAAGTAAGATTGATATCATTATCTTTATGATGTTATAGACCTGAAAACTAAGCCCACGTAGTACCTGGTACATTGCTAGCACTCCAGAAATATTTGGGAAATGAATGAAACTGATTGTGAACGTGGAGAGCTATAGCTTTTACAAGGAGAGAAACCCATAAAACCACCATAAGATTCTAAGTACATTCTCCTCTCCTAACCTACCTCAAACCCTCAGCCCAGTTTTCATGCAAAGGAGATAGGTTCAATGGTGTGTGGACGTAGGAGGGGACAGACTCTAAAATATATTAAGTTTCTGACGTGTACCAGGTATTATTAGAAAGAAGGAGTTACTCCAATATTTCCGTATGCAAAATAGACTGAAATGGTAACTGACTCAAAGTCAACTTAGCAAGGGGTCAACCCAACTTTATCAATGTAATGTCTCCAAAGCTATGATCTTCCCCACATGACACTGACCATTCCAAACAAGTGGTGGTCATCAGTTATGAAACCAGAACCAGTGCAGATTAAAAGCTTCTGTTGGTTTTCAAAGGAGAAGATTTTGGAAAAATAGTCTCACAGCTTTTTATCTGAGAAATTATATCTGCTTGCCTAAAATGACAGTTCCAGGTTTTAAAGTGTTAGCAGCATTTTCATCAGAATAGTTTTGATAAGTGATATCCTACCATGTCCATCATCACACATATATTGACAAAAATCAGATATTAGGAAAAGCCTTTGAACACTTGGAGATAGTACAGTAAATCTCTTGTCTTAATGTAGACAAGGGACAATGGAAGGAGCACAATTAGAGATACACAGAAATGACAAATTGAGAAGTGCTCTAAAGGAGGAAATAAGGGCATAATAATGCATTGTCTCATCCAAGGACTGCATCAGCCCAGGGCAGGGAGGAAGAGATGAAATCATTTTGTCCTTAGGTAATGTTTACCATCAAGTTCACCTTGTTACAAAATTCCCCAATCCCTAGCTGGCTCATGGAGTGGACATAACAATTTAGCATTAGACCTGGGCTCTGGCTGGGCCAAGTCCACTTCACAGCTATGGAACCTGGGGCACATCTTTGACCTTTGTTACAACTAACTTTCTCTTTATAAAATGAGGATAGTGGAACACACTAATGACACAGAAAGACTTCTTATATGTGACACAGCACTGGTCGAATGCAGCTGCAATTTTATTCCATGGTGTGCACATTGGAGCATCCCACCCCAGGAAAGAAGTAGACTGCCCTAGGACAACATCCTCCAGCTGTATAGGAAACAGAAATAACATGCCTGACATTGGCTTGTATTATTTGTTTATCTTGCATGAATCATTCATGCCCAAAAGGATAACTTAGTTCTCATGATGCAAATTTCTAAGGTAAAATTATACGGTATCTCTAACAAGCAAGCCTTATGAACAGGCCTATGATGAAACCCAGCATTACCTTACATCATATTCCTAATTGCCAACTGAAAACCGGATTTAGGAATTTCTCACTTGCTGATAACTGTGTGTCCAGCAGTATAGGCTTATACATGGTTACCGATAAATGTAAAAGGAGAAAGAAACAAACGTGAATTTCATAGTGATCCTCTCCTTGGCATAAAAAAAAAAAATTGCCATCAATAAAATCTAAAGAAACTTGCCAAATTAGTAGGCACAAAACAACCCCTCCCACTTGATTTTCCTATTTATATGCTTCACCACCTAAGACCACTGAAGCAACCCTGACACAATTTGTGAACTATAACACCCTTATTTAAGGCAACTGATTCTGAATTGCAATCATTGCCCAGTTCTGTGTGCTTGTGTTAGATCTAAGTAACTGTAGATGAACTGAACAGATCAGGATTTAAAAAAAAAAAATTTTAGTATAATACGTCTGGGATCTAAGTCTCTGTGAAAGATGATATGGGCTCACTAACCTTGGGGATACATTTTTTTATCAGACACAGAGGAGGTAACATATTGAATCTTAGAACTCAAGCTTATCATGGTGAAAGAGAGGTCAGCTTATAATACATGACTAACCTCACCAGGGTTGCTATTTAAAATAACTACCTCTATAAGGGCCCTTAACTTATAAATGTCAAGTACCTATTAGAACATAGCAAAGTGAGCACATTGACTTGAAAAAATATTTTACATGAAGTTTGGCTGAGGATGTACTCCATGGAGTTTAAACCTAAAAGAAAATTCATGACCATAAGAGACACTAACAGGGAAGAAAATTCAACCTTTCATTTTCTAACATATAGGCAAACCACAATTAAGTGACTTTCAAGAAAATATCTCTATAGAGTGAGTGTTTTTTAGAAGAGACCAAAATAATTTTCCACTTTCTCAAGGGATAGAAAAACATGGTTCGTCCTGAACTATATACCCTTTCTTCTTAAGTCTCTGTCCCCTCCAGGTCTTTTATCTCTCTGTGATTTCGTTCCTTGTGCTTCAGGCTAACAAGGCTGTGGTATGTCTTTCCCTTTGTTCATGTAAAAGGAAAGATCCTCATTCAAAACATCAAGGCTTTAAAAATAAAACACCTCTGTAAAGCTTCTCCATCCATGAAGAAGAACAATAAAAACGTATTTTCCAGATCCCCTAAAAGCACTAAAACCTCATGTACTTTACATGTCAGAAAACCCTCCAAAAGCTGACAGAGTGCCAACCATCACTGGATAACCACCCAGTGCTGCTTAGATTAATTTAATTCAGTGGCTGAGAGAGAATATTTATTCTTCCTAAAAATGTTTGTTAAACGAATTTTCAAGGCATGAACTCTCATTTTATAACTTCAGTGCAGGCTTATCTCAAATTATGAACATGAAATATCTATACTTTAATGTACCAAATATAAATGTTGGTATTTCTTCATGAGAGCACATTGATGACCTTATTCACAGTGCAGGAAAATCTCAGGGATATAAAGTGTGTGCTTGGATTAAGTAAAGATTTGGGAGGATTACACCTATTCACTGATGTCAAAAGAATAATCACCACTTAAGAAGCCATTACAAGATGGCTTGTTTCATGAAGTCTTGTCATATTTTTACTCTTTTGCTGATTTATTCTTCTATGAAAATGTCAAGCATCTTCTGTGGCTACTGAGTTCTATTTATTGAGCACATGTTACTTGCTCTTGACTAAGACAAATACTATTGCTAAGATTTCTTTTTCTAGGGGAAGAGGCTGGCCCATAATGAGGCTTATCACCTAAGAATGTACGTGTCCAGTGATGCAGTGAAGACCATGATGAAGAATGGACAGGACATATATCCATTGCATCTTCTCTTTATTGCACTCTTGGGCAAAGGAGAGACAGGAGGAGGTCAGGCTTGAGGTGAGAGTGAAGGATAAGTATCCAGGTCCCCCATTGTGCAAATACTATCTTTGTTTTGGACATGGGGCTAAAGGTCAGAGACCTTAAATGATTTGCCCAAAATCTCATGGTGAGGAAGCTAAGCCCAGAACCTTTGATGCTGATTGAATGATTTGAAAATTTTAATATAGTTTTCTTGAGAAAAATTTTTCCAACTACAAATAATATTATAACAAAGGCTCAGGTACCCACAACTGAGAACTAACTGTTGTGAACATTGTATCATTGTTCCACAGTTCCTTCATTGTTGAATGTCACAAATAAAACACCACAGAGAATATTAAAGTCGCCTTTGTCTCCTGTGTGCTTGGCTGTCAGTTCTTTCCTTATCCATTCTCTAGAGATAGCCACTGTCATGGTCCTTCTAGTCTGTGTGCATGTATGTGTTTGTGTGTCTGTGTGTCTATGTATGTGTTCAGAAATAATATATATAATTGTCTGCATATTTATTAGTTTTATATAAAATGCATACATCCCTGTGCATCTACTTTTTTCATTCAATATTGTAATATTGAGGTCCGTCAATACTGGTACATCTATTATTATAGTGGAACTGCTACATAGCAGTTTATAGCAATGATTGAAGTATAAACTCCTATATTGCATTTCACTGTACTAATAGTCTCCCAATAAATTTAGTCTTTCCCATACATACAGTCATTTGACTGTTAGAAAGATGCAAAGAATATATTTCCTCACATATGTATGCAAAGGTTTCCTTAACATATATAGATGAAATATAATGTAGAAATAGTTGCTGGATCATTTGGTCCCCACATACTAAAATTTTATTCTAGCAACAGCCAAATTAATGTCCAAAGTTACCCTGATCATTTCCTTTCATGGGAGTGACACATAGGAACTTCCTTTCATATCCTTGTTAACACTTGGTATTGTCAGATTTCTTAACCTTTGCCAGTTAGATGGTTAGAAATGGCTTCTGTACCTCTCTGATACATTTTCCTGGTTACTATAAAGACAAATATATTCTCAGGTGTTTATTAGCTAATCAGGTTTCCTTGCCTCTGAATTACCTTATTGTATTCTAGGCTTATTCTAAAATTAAGGGTTTTCCCCCCCTATTGATTCACAGAAGTTCTTTACATATTGTATACAGTAGTCACTTGCCTATTGTATATGTTGCAAAAATCTATTCTCTATCTTTTGTTTCTCTGAATTTTTCTTATGGTATCCTCTGCCTTAAAGAAGTTTTAAAATTTGATGTGAGTTAAATATTCTAAGAATGAATTTGTTGTTGTTGTTGTTGTTGTTGTTGTTGTTGTTGTTGTTAGGTGCTGTTGAGTTGGTGTCCGACTCAAAGCGACCCTCAGATGAAACACTATTGTCACACTTCTCTGCTATTCATAAGGTTTTCAATGGCTGATTGCTTTTTGGGAGTGGGTTGCCAGGTCCTTCTCCCAAGCCTACAGCACCTGGTGTTCCCAAGTGGTCTCCCATCCATGTACTAACCAGGCCCAACCTTACTTAGCTTTCAAGATCTGATGGGATCAGATACCACAGTGGTACAGCTACAGGCAAGAACTAATTCAGCATGTGTAAATCTGCTTATGTATTATTAATTTCATAAGGTTCTTTTTTAAGTGGCTGATTTTCTTTAATGTATAAACAAAAATTCTCGGTTATATAATAACACCAAGTTTAAATCAATTCCACTAAAATGTAAGTTTTCTTTGAAAGTTACCTCCACTAATTTTGTGGAAATAGTGATAAAGCTATCTTATTTTTACAGGATTTTAAGATAAAATCATTGATTCATGGGCCAAGAACTTGTTCTTATAGCATCTACTATTTTACCTAATCTTCATAAGTAAGATTAAGACTATCATTTTATAACTTTCTACTCCTTATTAGTTTTATACATCTTAAATGTGTTTAATTTGCTCCAGATCTCAGGCAACAAATGTTCGTGCTCTTTGAAATCAACCAGGATTTCTATGAATTAAAAAATTCTTTGGCAAAAGAAGGAAAAAAAGAATTATTAGCTTTTTAAAGAAAATGTTTGCTCTAAGGAAATTATCAAGTATTTTAAAAAATGTTTTGACACAGTAAAAAATCTTCATGAAAGACATCGGATTATAAAATAATCTAGAACAGTGGTTCCCAACCTTTTGGGCACTTTTTTTGGGTAAGGCACATTACATTTATTGTGTCAAGTGCATTACATTTATTGTGTCTATACAGATGAAGCTTCACTCACTCACCTGCCTCACTTCCTAACAGGCCATGACTGAGGCCTAGGAACCCCTGATTTTGAACACTTACTTTCAGCCAACTGACAATGTTACCCACTAAGTCATGCTATATGTGGATGCATGAGAATCACAGAGTAGCCTAGGCAACAGAAGGCAGTAACAAGAATCTACAAGACTATCTAACACACATCATTAATTCCTTCTAAGCAGAGCAGCCAGGAAGAACATTACTGCAGTCATAAAATGATTCTTATATGTTTATATGAAAGAAATTATAAAGATTTATGATCTAATATTTCTTTTCCTTATTTGAACATTTTTTAAAAACTGGGATAAGTTATTCCTTGCTCTTTATTGAATGAAGGGGGAGTCTAAAAAGGTTAATGAAATTCTACTTATAGTATGTGGTTTGAAATAACTTGTGTCTAAATTTCTTTGCTTAATGTCTTACTGTTCCTTCACCATTAGGGTACAAATTAACAGCTAAGTTCCATATTGTCATACAGAATCTTCACCATGAAAAGAAATATGCAAAAGTTTGTTGTTGTTAGGTATGGTCCATAGGGACCCTTATAGGGTTTTCAATGGCTGATTGTTTTGGAATTGCTTCAGGAGTTGATTGCCATATCCTTCTCCCAATTTAAAAGTTTATGTGACAAAATTATTAAGCATTCTCCACTCATATAAAGCCTGCAGCTGTACCACTGTGGCATCCAATCCTATCAGACCTCAGAAGCTAAGTAGGGTCAGGCCTGGTTAGTACTTGGATGGGAGACCACCTGGGAATACCAGATGCTGTAGGCTTGGGAGAAGGACCCAGAAATCCACTCCCAAAAAACAATCAGCCATTGAAAACCCTATGAACAACAGAGAAGCATAACAATAGTGTTTCACCTGTTGTACATAGGGTCACTAGGAGTCAGATACCAACTCCATGGCACCTAACAACATTCGTATAAAGGCTGATTTTCAAATAATTTTCTTAGTCCTGGGGCCACCATTTCAGAAGTCATACCCCATATGAATAATATCTCTGATGCTTACACTACAATCTTCTCTCTTCTGACAGAGAGGAGCTACCAGATCCACATTTTCCTTAAAGTTCATGGAAATCCCATTTAGTATGCCTTCCCTGGCTCCTACAATTTTACTGCAGCTGCCAATTTACGGTCAAGGAATCTTCTGGTAAGTCCCCAAGGACTACTGTGTCTACACTGCACATAGTCAAGGTGAATTCTAAAGCCACAGGAGCCCACATGAACTATGGCTACTGAATGAAAGACTTTGTCTCATTCTTTTTCTGGAAGACCTTTGGTCACTTCCTCCTTGACTCCTGAGAATGCTTTGCCTATTTGTTTACAACTTGAAACTCCTCTATTAAACTAAAAGCACCTTGGAGGAAGAGGCATATCATCTCATCTCTCATATCTCATTTTTACACCCTTCACTGGCACATTTATGCCTTCATTCCTTCCATCTACAAATATTTACCAAACATAACAGCATGCCCAGAACTGTGCTAGACAATAAAAGACAGCAAGACAGCAGTGAATAAAACAGATAAAATCCATATTTTATGGGGCTTACATCCTGGAGAGAAAGGTACACCAAAACCAAAAAGTGAACAAGTAAACAAACCAAATATTTTCAGAGTACAATTTAAAAAGCTAAAAGGAGGATGTGGTAGAGGGTAGTGGGGATATTCTTTGTATGTGGAGGATAAGAACAGTCTCTCTACAATGGCAGCACTTAGGCTGAGATCTAAATAAGTCACTTAGGCTAATGACCTAAATAAGTCAGCCTTGTAGGTTCCAAAAAGAAGAGTATTGCAGGCAGAGGAAATATCAAGGGCAAAACTAGAAATGATACTAGTAGCTCCCAAGAGAGGAAGACGGAGCCTTAATGGTGTGATTTCCTGAAAGGTAGTAGGGTGAGGGGTCAGGGAAATAGGGAGGGGCAGATCATGCAGTCTTAGGAGATCATGAGCTTTATTCCACCCAGACTAGGAAACACTGGGGAGTTCAGGGAAGGGGAGAAGTTTTCTCTGAAGCACTTTTACACATACAGCACTTACCACATATAGCACTTTTACAAGATCACTCTGGTCTCAAGACAGAATGATCACTAATGGGCCCAAGAGAAGCAGGGAGACCAGCAAGGAGACTATCATGAAGAGAAGGTGGTGGCTTGGATGGGAGTGGCAGCAGTAGAGAGAGAGAGAATAGGTTAGATGTGGTTAGATTCTGGAGTTAAACTAACAAAATTTGTTGATGAACAGATATTGCACAAGGTTTAAAAAATCAATAAATGATGTGGAGTGGAGTTAAACAGTATGACAGCCAGCCTTATCTTTCTAGCCACTGCATGTGAACTCACCAGCATAAGTAATATAAATATCCATAGTATTCTCACAGTGCCAGAAGCAATAGAAACCAGATGTGAAGTCATCTGGTACAGAATTCCATGATCAGAGGTTAGAAATATCATACAAAAAAAAAAAAAAAAAGCAAGCAAACAAACAGCTCACAAAACCCACTGTGCTAGGGCTTCTGTCTGGGGAAATCTCCTTGCTAGCCCCTGTGAACTAAGAAGCTCCAGCTAAAGAAGAGTGTGGCCTTCAGGACAAGACAAGATGTCTGCAAAGAGCTGCCCTATGTGTCATCTGGTCAAAAGATCGAGCTGTGTGTGGAAAGGCATGTTGTTGTTGTTGTTAGGTGCCGTTGAGCGGGTGTCTGACTCATAGCGACCCTCTGTACCACAGGGGAAACACTATTGTCAGTGCTTCTCTGCTGTTCCTAGGGTTTTCAATGGCAGATTGAGTTTTGGAGGGGGTTGCCAGGTCTTTCTCCCAAGCCTACAGCTTCTGGTGTTCCCAGGTGGTCTCCCATCCAGGTACTAACCAGGCCAGACCCGGCTTAGCTTCCGAGATCTGACGGGATCGGATGCCACAGGGCTATGGCTGCAGGCGGAAAAGCACGGTGTATGTTAAAACTATCAGAAAAGCATTGTAAGCATCCTTTACTTCCCATTATGATGCTGCAAGGTGCAGTACTGAGCCCTGTGCAAGTATTTCATCATTTAATCCACACAAGTGTATGGAGTAGATGTTCTCATTTCAAAGATGAGGCAAATGAGGCACAGAAAGGGGAGCAGCTAAGAGAAGGGTAATTCTCTCCAAAACAGGATTGGTAGAATGAAGTGGGAGTTCTCTGCCCCTCCACATACTGGCCAAGATTTCAGACTCCTTCAGAAGGGAAAATCAGCATCTCCTGTCTGTGACCTCTATCACACGATCTGGGCAGTCCATCAGTGGCACTGCCTTCTGGCAGTTCCGCTGATCCATTCTGAGCTCCATCCTTCCTACCTATCATCAGCATCTGCCCTCCACGCCAGGCAACCCAAGTGATCTCTTACCCTTGCTGCTCCATCAAGCTGATTTCTACAGTAATTCTGACAATGCAATGGGCCTATTGATGGCTTGCTGTGGGGACTGGGCTCCCGGGGTCTTCTCTCCTCAGACAACATCTATCTCACTATTGTGTCTGGGCAATAGATCTATATGGCAGACTTTGCTAGGGAACGTGCCTTACAATTTCTGGCTTGTAATGTCTTTCAAATGGATTCCTCCATTCGAATACCCTGCAGGCAAAGTCTTATAATTTGCTCCATGCTGCACAGCATGTCTGCTTTATACAAAAGGTTGTCAGTATTCCTTACATCGTACCTGAAAATGCTGGAGACAGTCTTGCCTCCTAGGCATATTTTCACTATTTGTAAGTACCACAAATGCTATTAGTGACTAAATAAAATCCCAGCTTAGATTTTCTAGACCAAAATTTATTTCCAGTTTTCCCTCTATTTGGTACTAACATCAAAAACAAAAAGCCTTGGGACAGGCATTTGAAAACTATTTGCTGGCTTTTGGCTCATTTGGGACTCTCCCATCTGTGCCCTACAGCCATAGGAGAAAGAAATTTCTCTGTAGATACCTAGAAAATTATAAATAGGATTGTATAGGTTAAGAAAACAAATGTGCTATAACTACTCATACACAAGGCCTAAAGGGTTTTCAACACAAAGAAAGGTAAGTTTCAGGAATTTCATATACATATTTATTAAAGTAAATAATACATAGAATCACCTGCTTGAAATGGATTGTGAATATAACCAGGCCCAACATTATTAATATTACAAATAAGGAAAGTTCCAGATTGGTGTCATTACAAATTCATCATCTCTAATATCTCTCAGGGTATTTATTTTAATAACTTGTCTGGTGGTGTCCACTTTTCCCCTGCTTTTATTCCCCTCTTTGTTGCTGACTCTGGTTGCTTTCACTAAATCTTCTCCCCAACTTCAGAAGGCAGCATACCATTGTGGTTAGAGTTACTCACTCTGAATGAGCAGTGAGACTGGTTCCATCACTTACTGGATATGTAAACTCAGGCAAGTCAATTTTTCTGCACCCTCATTTTCTTATCTGCAAACTAGGAAAAATAATTCTAAACATCTCATGGTATATTGTGAGCATTCAATGAGATAATTCCTGTACTCTTATAATGATGCTAACAAACACCAAGTGCTCAACAAAGATGAACTATTAGTACCACCATCATCAGTGTGACTCAACTTCTATACCCCTTTGCATCAACAGATTACCTCTCCAGCCAGTTTACCAAAAGAAGAAAGGTCATCAAGTGCAAACTCCCTTGGGTCCTCCTCTCCATTGCCCACCAGCCCGCCGATACCCAGAAACCTATCTGCATCCATTCTTTCCACTCATTCTTCCTCATTCTGTTGGGAATGGGAAATACTTCTGACGAATGCCCCCATCAGTGCTCAGAGTCCCATGTCATCTCCCAGCTGTCTTCTCAGGAGCCTGTTGCCTCAATTAAATGACTTCCTCTCTCAATTGAGTCTTTAGCTTCTCCCTCTTTTCTTTTACTGTCCTCAGCCTCTGCTTCATTTTCATCTTAAAACATAAACAAAAGAAAACAAACAAAAAATCCTTTTCTTGGGCCTTTTTCTTGAGCATGCCTGTAATCCCAGAGACTCAAGAGGCTGAGGCAAGAGGATCACTGAGTTCGAGGCCAGAGGCAGCCTGTGCAACTCAGCAAGACCTTGTCTCCAAAGAAAGAAAGAAAGAAAGAAGAAAGAAAGAAAGAAGTAGAGATGCAGCTCAGCAACCCCTCAGTACTAAAATAAATAAATAAATAAATAATAAAAAATCTTTTTTCTTGACCTTGACTCTACATTTACTTGTTCTTACATTTACTTCCTTATTTTTTTGCTCCTACTCCTTGGCTTCCCAGACAAGATTTTGAGAAGGGAGTTTACACTTTAACCATGTTCTTTTCATTACCTTCTATCCCACAGCAACCTGCTTTCTGTCCCTTACACTATGTCCTTTGCCCTTGTCTACTCAGAAATCTCTCATTACCTTATTTCACTCCATTAATGTTCCTTCATTTACCTCTTTTGCTGTGACCATTCTCTTCCTCATACTTTATACCTTTCATCCAAACTGTGAGCTCTGAGACCAGCAACTATTCATGATTTGTTCCTTTGTGCCCAGCATCCAGTACAGTGTTGTTCATACAGTAATCATTCAATGAAATTTCACAAACTAAACACATGAATGACCTTTTCAGAGCCATGCAGTTCATTCAGCCTAATTAAATGGAACAGACATTTTCTGTGCTCTAGCCATATGCCAAGCATGACGGAGACTAAAGAGATTGATAACACATGGTCCTTGACCTCTGGGAGTTGTTTATCATCCAGTGAAGGGGGAAAAGGAAGAGAGGATTGATGCTCGGACAGATATATTGATGGGGGAAAGGAAAGGAGAGAGGAAGAAGGAGACAGGTAAAATAGATTAATGTCACTCATTCATATAAGTGAGGGTACACATTAGGACGCCAATGAAGGTAAAATATGTGTGCATTTTCCCCAAAACTTCATTTTAATCAAATTTGAAAAGCAATATATCTGAGTCTAGTCAAATAAATCATGATTTCATTCTGGGAGAACAAATTTTGAACAGTTCTCTGACACACCTGGTTTTTTATACAGAGTACATCAAGAACCTGGAACCCCTACCTACTGTATCTTACAGGTGGACCCTGACCCATACTAACCTGATAAATGGTCATATCAAGTCCTAAAAGGAAACCTTTGTGAAACTATACATTTGAAAATATTTGTCAGTCTCATAATCTCCCATGTATTTTAGGAAGAAAAAAAGTTGTGCATAATAGTTATTAATTTATTGTCATCTGGCCATTTTATATACCTAATGTTAATTAATGGGAGAAGGACCTGGTAACCCACTCCCAAGGCAATCCCGAAACAGTCAGCCATTGAAAACTCTATGAGGGTCTCTATGAGTCGCCTAACAACAACAACAACAATGTTAATTAAAGGGTTATTCTTCTGGCTTGAGTAATTGATCCTAATTATCCAGGGGAAACTTGGTTGCTACTACACATAGGAAAAAGAAAAACTCTGTCTGAAACCTAGGAAATCTATGGAGTACACTTTAATGCTTCCATGTCTAGTAGTAAAGATTAATAGAAAACAACAATGGAAAAATAAGGAAAAAAGAAAAAGAAAAAGGCAAGACAAGTTGGAACTCAAATCTCTTGGGAATGAAGGTTTGAGCCACTTCATCAAGTAAAGAACTTTAAGCAGCTGAGGTTCTAGCCAAGTATAGAGGAAATATATGGAAGAAGGACCTGGCAGCCCACTCCCAAAACAATCAGCCATTGAAAAATCTATGAATAGTAGAGAAGCACTGACATAGTATGGTCAAGGCACAGTGCCAGGGAGTGTTTCTTTCTGTTGTACATAGGGTTGCTATGAGTTGGACCCGACTCATTGGCATCTAAGAGCAACAACAACTATAGTATCTAGGAAATAGAATATTCAGTAGAGCAATAACTGAAATTTGCAAATATCCATCACTCTCTTAATCTCCCATGTATTTTAGGAACACAAGAAAAGATAGCAGTGTGTAATTGTTATTATTTATGGCTATTTGGACATTTTACATGCCTAATGTTGATAATACGCCTGCAGCCACAGCACTGTAGCATCCAATCTGTCAGATCTCAGAAGCTAAGCAGGGTCGGGCCTGGTTAGTACTTGAATGGGAGACCACCTAGGAACGCCAGATACTGTAGGCTTAGGAAATGGACCCGGCAACCCCCTCCCAAAAATCAATCTGCCGTTGAAAACCCTGTGAATAGCAGAGAAGCACTGATAAAGTGTTTTGCCTGTTGTACATAGGGTCACCATGAATTGGATTCTGATTCGATGGCACCTGTCAACAACAACAACACTATTGATAATATCGTCTAGCTTGGATGACTGATCCTGATTATCAATGGGAAATTATCAACGGATAGAACAACTGTTGAAATTTAAGTCTCCTTATTTTGGGAAAAGAGAGAACATCTTTACTTGTACAATTGTTACATATAGTAGGTGGAAGTACAAAGTTGTTTTGTTGATGTAAAGGAATCCACACGTGTGTAGAAGAATGTACATGAGTGATGAGTAACCAAATGGCTAGACTGCAATGGTTACCAATTTATCCTTCATTCTGAGTTCCACAAAAATGGATATGGGCCCTTTAAATTTTCTTTTTTTTCTTTTCTTCTTTTCTTTTTTTTTTTTTTTTTTTTTTTTTTTTTTTTTTTTTTTTTTTTTTTTTTTTTTTTTTTTTTTTTTTTTTTTTTTTTTTTTTTTTTTTTTTTTTTTTTTTTTTTTTTTTTGCCTGCTGGATAAATGTTGAGGATTTTCAGTAGAGGGCGCTAGAAAGACATTGTAGAAGGAAGTTTTCCAACCTAGTACCACTGTGCTAGTTTAAGTGACTCCTGCATTGCTCATGGGCTGGGATTTGGCTCAGTTGGTAGAGCACTGCGCTGCAGTCTCTGAGGTCCAGAGTTCAATTCCCAGCACTGCAAAAATGGGACAAGGGCCTGGCAATCCACTCCCAAGGCAATCCCGGAACAGTCAGCCATTGAAGTTGCTATGAGTCGGATACCAACTCGATGGCACCTAACAACAACAATAGCATTGCTCATGGCTCTTGCAGCCTAAGCACAATGCCAATGATCTCTGTAATACCTGCTCCCACAGCACCTATAGCTTTTCCAGTCCCCTGTTTCTGCAACACAGAGGCTTCTCTACCACAGCACTCCTGTAGCAGTGGACAGCTTCTCTAGCATCCACATCCTGCAACACACGGTGACTAGCCACACACATAAGCCAAAAGCTTTCCCCACTTTTATAGCACATTCCTTCTGGTGAGACCATTCTTCAAGATAAATTTTCTTAAGCATCCCATAGGCCAGATTTCTAGCAAGTTCCAGAGGGCAGTGAGCTTTAATCCTCTCCAACAGGGTCAGAACCCCACCCCTCTTGGACTTCCTCTGGGGATATTCTATCTTGGTCCTTGGGGTAGTGGCTACTCCTTATATCTGCTATTTCTATATTCTTTGTAGTTCAATCTACCTCTTACTGGACAGTGCCTCGTTATTCCAATCTCCTGTTATAGTCAATAATTCTTTTTATTGAACTCTGTCTTTTCAACTTATATGTGTCCCAATAGCAATTAACACCTCTAGCACCCAGATCTTGGCTTCTAAATACAATTTTCCACTATAAGGAACCAGGGATCCTTTAGGAATTGGTCCTTTCAATGGATCAGGCAGGAAAAAAACAAGATGAACCCAGAGTATCTGATAGTACCAGAAAGTAAGGAAGTGCATCAAAAGGATGGGATGTGCCAAAAGGACACAATAGCCAAACCTGTTAAAATTTGAGCCTCAAAATAAATGATATAATATTGTCACATAACCAAAAATATCAAATAAATATACATGAATCCAAACTAATATAGATTACTAAGTAAATGGGCATAAAGAAATAAATCTTTTTTCATAGAATAATTTCAAATAACATAGGTAGATACTCCTTCCTCAAACATAAGGATTTTAATGCCTGCCTTTTACCCCTGAAGGTAGATTAGTCTTAGTGACTTGCTTCCGTAGGATAATATGGGAAAAGAGAAAAATAACTTTATGTGGAGAAATCTATCAAATACTTCTTTAGCCAAGTGAAGAAAGTCGCCCCAGTGATGACATCATGCATGATGTAACATAAACGTCCTGATACAATGTGATAAGAAAGTCACTTCAACTCTGTGGTCTAATCATAACAAAACCACTAGCCAGGCGTGATGGAGCACGCTTGTAATCCCAGCCTCTGGGGAAGTGGAGGCAGGAGGATCGCAAGTTAGAGACCAGAAGTAGTCTGTGTAATTTAGCGAGACCCCATCTCAAAAAAGTAAAAAAGTGGGTTGGGCATGCAACTCAGTGGTCCAGCACTTGCAAAGCATGCAAGTGCAAGGCCTTGGGTTCAACCCCCATTACCACAAGAAAACAAACAAACAAACAAACAAACAAAAAGCCACCAGATGCACACAGGTTGGGAATATTACACAAGGTATCTGGCTAGTCTTCTTCTAGAAAAACAAGGAAAGACTGAGAAATTGGCACAGATAGAGGAGACTGAGGAGACATGACAACAAAATGCAGTCTGGTGCTCTGGATGGGAATTCGGAACAGAAAGAAGACTTTGGTGGAAAAAGTGATGAAATACCAATAACATACAAAATCTGTTAATGGTACTGATGGTGGTTTCTCAGTTTTGACAAACTAATGGTAATGTAGCCTGCAGCGGTAGCCCTGTGGCATCCGATCCCGTCAGATCTCGGAAGCTAAGCAGGGTCAGGCCTGGTTAGTACCTGGATGGGAGACCGCCTGGGAACACCAGAAGCTGTAGGCTTGGGAGAAGGACCTGGCAACCCCCTCCCAAAAATCAATCTGCCATTGAAAACCCTACGAACAGCAGAGAAGCACTGAAAATAGTGTTTCCCCTGTTGTACAGAGGGTTGCTATGAGTCGGATACCGACTCGATGGCACCTAACAACAACAACAACAATGGTAATGTAAGAGGTTAACAATAGAAGAAAGTGGGTATAGGTATGTGGAAATTCTCTGTATTATCTTCACAATTTTTCTATAAATCTAAAACCATTCCAAATAAAAGCTTTACTAGAAAAAAATTACTGTGGTTTCTGTCTCCTGATTGGACCTGAATCGATATAAAAAGCCAATGTTATTCAAGGGGTCATTTTATGGATCTAACATACATCACCAAATTTATACATAGCAATAACCAGAAAGAAGATGAAATGGTAGAATCTCTGGAAATTAGGCCATTTTAACTCTGCCACATAATAGATTACTGGAGCATACATTTTGTTCCCAGAATTATCTTTCCAAGAGTAAAAAAACTGATATATTTTCTGAGATGAGGGCAACTGTCACAGACAAAACGCAGTTAGCAAGCCCAGTGTGTGGTTCAGCTCAGAAGAGCATTTTCTTTTCTTTCTTTCTTTTTTTTTTTTTTTTTGCGGTACTGGGGGTTGAACCCAGGGCCTCGAGCCTGCATGCTCTGCAAGTGCTGGACCACTGAGCTGCACCTCAGCCCATTTTTTTTTTTTTTACTTTTTTTTTTTGAGACAGGGTCTTGCTAAATTACGCAGACTGCCTCTGGTCTCGAACTTGCGATCCTCCCGCCTCTGCCTCCCAAGCCGCTGGGATTACAGGTGTGCGCCACCACGCCCGGCCCCAGAAGAGCATTTTCTTAATATGCTTTGAAAAGGTGTCAGAAATGTTTTTCTCTGACTATCTTTAAGGACTTCAGACATCATTCATGTTTATTTACTTTTGTTCATTATAAAGCCAAAACATGAGTTGTATAAAATAAACTAAAAGTTACCTAATTATCATCTTCCTCTGTTAAAAGAACCTCTGTCCTCAAAATTCTAGAGTCTTTATTCAAAAGTCAGTAAACTCTAAAGTAAAGCAGTAGTTTATTTTCTAGTAGGCCCAGATCAATTCTAGAGAGCCTGAAATCCAAGCAGGCTTTTTTGCTTTGCACATAAACCCTCTTCAGTCTGATCCCTTAGCTTGAGGTAGGTAGCAGTTCTTAGGAAATAAACTACGAAAACAACTGAAATTATTACACAGTATTCCTGCCCTATAATTAGTAACAAACCTAATTTTTCAAAATGAAGAACACATCCTCTTTTCCCTTTCCCGCTAGTTTATAAAAATGTTATTTTTCTTCAAACTGTCTAGGCACAACTGTTTTTTGAGCTGGAAAAGTTGATGAAAGCAGTGCCGCATTTGAGGTCAGTCAGCCAGAAAAATGGACATGCGCCAAATCCCACATCCCAAACATTGTACCTCAATGGCATGTGAACAAAATGCCCTCTCTCCTCCTGCTTTCCAACAGAAGCAAAACAAAACCCTGCAAGACAGTTATCCACTGGAATTGAGAAGCCTGTCAGGAGCAGAAAGACATACACACACACACACACACACACACACTCCCTGTCTAAGGTACAATAAAGACGCTCTTTCATGCCAAGGGTTCTGGGCCCAGACAGCACAAGGGCTTCCCCTGGAGATGCTGCTGCAGGAAAAG
Source organism: Pedetes capensis (assembly GCA_007922755.1). Taxonomy (NCBI): domain Eukaryota; kingdom Metazoa; phylum Chordata; class Mammalia; order Rodentia; family Pedetidae; genus Pedetes; species Pedetes capensis. The sequence continues at coordinate 57,332 of VMDO01003833.1, forward strand.
TCCAGAGATCAAAAGTCTAAAGCAAGTAGTCCTAACAAGATCAAGAATAATTGTCTCACTTCCAAAGTTGTTGTTGTTGTTAGGTGCCATCGAGTCGGTATCCGACTCATAGCGACCCTCTGTACAACAGGGGAAACACTATTGTCAGTGCTTCTCTGCTGTGCATAGGGTTTTCAATGGCAGATTGATTTTTGGGAGGGGGTTGCCAGGTCCTTCTCCCAAGCCTGCAGCACCTGGTGTTCCCAGGAGGTCTCCAATCCAGGTACTAACCAGGCCCGGCCCTGCTTAGCTTCCGAGATCTGCCGGGATCTGATTCCACAGGGCTATGGCTAGTAAGCAAGTAAAATTCTTAAAACCAGCTTATCTAGACAGCTTAAAGTCCTTTTGAGCTAGTCTCAGAAAATTACTTGGTAGCAATGAAGACAGATTCATGCTGTCATGGGAACCTGCTAATTTTTGAAAACTATTATTTCGTTTTTATGAATGTAATGTTTTGTGCATTATAGTGTAGCTGCACTTCAATTTCCTCTCACATTTTTCAAGGCAAAAAAGAAGAAAGGAACAAGAAGTGGACACAATTATGCATGCAGCAATGAATTAGCCAGAGACTTAAACTTCAACTGTGAATTTATGAAGGCAACTGTATTACATGACATTCCATCATTTAATCTTCATGATAATAAGTATAAGGATTTTAAGTATAGCCTACTTACAGTCCAAAATATCATTTGAGAATTATAATTCTAGCATAATGAAGAAAAATTATATACTATGTTATGATTTCATTTAACAAGTGCCAAAATGTTCCTGAATTTTCCCATTTATTACAAATCTATCTCCCCAAAGTTATCTGAGCATGTCTTTATTATTTCCATCTCAGAATTCAGAAATAAATAGATACGTTAATATCAAAAAATACCTATTTTACATCTTAGTTAAAACCAACAGGTGGTAAATTTTAATCACCCAGAAAATATCTTAAATAAATCAAGTCAAAAACAGAAGTTACAATACAATACAATAGCTATGTGGCCACAATTTCCTTCCTGAAGTAAGGAATCTAAATTCTGGCTCCTACTTGGGAAAATGTATTCATATTCACAGAAGTTTGAGTATCAGATTATTAAAAGCTCCTTCTTTCCAAGTACCTCTCTTTATACTCAACTCACAACAGTTCTGCATGTAATGCACGGCAGATTTAACAGGAACTGTATGAATGAGTTGGATTTAGAATCCACGCCATGTTCTTCTTGGGATAACAAGGGAAACCATGGCTCAAAGTAATCTGCAGATGAGGGGCCCATACAACAAAAACATCCCCAGACAGACAAGGGCAGGTGGAAACTTACCACTGGAGCAGTTGGTCCCGCCCCAACCAGGCTCACACTGACAGGTGTTTGGAGCAATGCAGCGACCATGGACACATTTATCAGCACAGTGAGCTGTCAGAGAGAAAATCAATCAAATGAAGAAAGCTGGCACAAGGAAAAAAAAAGCCAACACAGCTGTTGCACATCCTAGGCTCAAGTATCACTAAAAAACAACATGTATGCTTGATAATTTTCTTCAATCCATGCCTCAGTCCTCTTATAGTCTGCCGTATAACCAAACAATTTGCTTTCTTATTTTGACTCTTCCAAATAAATTCCTCCATTTCTAATGTTTAATTCTACTTCATGGTAAATTAGAAAAGAAGTTTCAAGAAATATTGGCTAATCCCCTTTTTGAAAGTATTATCAGTGAGTACCAAATATATCCTTTCTCTTGGAAGAACCCTATGTGGAAAAACAAACCACAAAGCAAGATATCAGGACTCTAGAGTGACAGAGTAGAACAAGAGGTAATTCCCCTCATGTAATATATTCACCAGAAAGGATGGTCACCCTTCTTCACGAACACATCATCACACAGCAGAACTGTATACCCTTTTTTCTGTTGAGAGAGTATTTGAAAAATGTCACCCAGGTCTTTGGGAAATATTAAATCTCAATCATTTCATTAATGACTACCTTAGGTGTGATCCAAGCTTTCGAGCCAAGAGAGCATCATTGCAAATATGAGTGAATGGACAGTTCCATGACTGATTTCCGAAAGCTGAGTTCAGCTGGCTAACAGAAAAGGACATCCAAACTGTACTGTGCTGAACATAGCATTACTTCCCACCTTAGGTCCTCGCATGTGGGTTACACATTCTTTAAAATACAGGAATACATGAGTAATCGGGAGATCAATTTGGAAGAGTTTAGGTTTCAGATATTCCAGAATTTTATTAAGAATGGGGTAAGGTACCTTGAATTTTAGACATATTCTATTAATTTATGTCATACTATAAAAGTAAAACAGGTTTATTGCCCAAACATAAAATACCATTAAGTAAAATAAACTTCATCTTCAGTTGCAAAAACTACTAAAATTCTTGTGAATGTAGAATCTTTCAGGATTTTTTCCTATATATTTTTCTCCTACAAAACAAAAACAAACAAAAAACCCACCAGAATCATAATTTTCAAATTGCTTTTCTACTCAATATAAGAGGAAAAATAGTTGCATTTCATTAACTATCCTTTCTACATTTTACTCACAATCATATGTATAGTGTACATAATGTGTATAGTGTACATATATAGTATAAATATAAATATAATATACATGCTTAGCTGAATTCAAATTGATGAGCATGTCTAAGATCTTGATGTCTAGGATCTTGATCTTAGACATGAAGAGGCATAAGGAAAAGACATTCTAGATGAAGAGCAGTCTATATAACTTAGGAAGATCCTGTCTTAAAACTGAAAAAGTGAAAAATGGATGGGGATGCAGTCCAGGGGTAGACTACTTGCAAAGTATGAGCAAGGTACTGGGTTTAACTCCTAAGTGCAACAAAAATAAAAACAAATAAAATAAGTAAAAAATAAACATTATGAAGTTAATTTAGGAGATAAATTTATATAAAGAGAGATAAAAATTTCCTGTGTTTTTATGCCTTAGGAATCCATAAGAATCCATAAGATTCTTAATTCCACCACTTGAGAATTTAAAAATCTCTGTGTTTCCACAAAACTGGGTTCAATGGGTGCAACATAGGTTTTGTATCTGTCTTGGAAGGGCCTGACTATGACAGAAGGATATTTGGGGTGTTCTATAGACAGGTCTGAATTTCTGCTCTCCCTTTCTTCTCTTGTCTTTCATTTTTTCTTTCTTTATCTTCCTTTTCATTTTCTACCACTCATCTTCTTTCTCTCCCTCCAAACTATTTCTGTGATATTCATAGTTATCAAAGAGGGTACAGATAAAAAGTCAACTTTAGTGGTTATGTTGGCTCTTCACTCCCAGGTGACCCCAAATGATTCCACTCTACCACCTGAAACAACTGTAAGAAAGGTAAGAATAAGCTAGGAAGACTAGCATCTTTGCTCCAAAATCAAGGTAATATTTATGTGTTAAGCATATATTCCAGAGGGTAAAGAATCAGACTTCTTTGTGCTTGGATCTCAATTCATTGTTTTAGTTGCTCTTATTTTGTTAATTCTGAAAAAGGATAATAAATAAATTTCTACGTGCAGAATTAAAGGAGAAGTGCTTTGGAATGCTTTCAGATTGTTGAATAATCATACAAATATTCTCATGTTTGATTCCTCATAGTGCAAAGTTTGTGTTTTTATGAAAGGAATTTCAGGAAGTCTGGTCAATTACAATAACAAAAACAACAAAACTCCTCTGATGGTAATTTTTAAATCTGAATTATTTTTAGAAAACTCTTGGGCTAACATTGGGCCAAAGTCTGAAATAAATTGAGGATAGGTCATGAGCAGAACACAAATTTGCCTGAAAGTTAATTAGGAATAGGAACAGGGAATCTGCTTTCCTAGAAATTTTTTTTCTTAATTAAAGCTGGAGCCAATGGAATCACCTTTGAGCACTGACTCTTGAAACAAAATAATGTTCTAAATGATGGGAAATATTGGTTTGGATGTGAAAAGAAAAGAACATAAAATTCTATTTCCATAACTGTTACGTGCCGTTAAGTCGGGTCCAACTCAAAGCAACTATGTACAACAAAATGAAACACTCCTTGACAGTGGCATGGCCAGCATTACATCAGTGCTTTTCTGCTATTCATAGGGTTTTCAATGGCTGATTGTTTCCAGGATTGCTTTGGGAGTGGATTACCATGTCCTTCTTTCATTTTTGTGGTACTGGGGGGTTGAACCCATGGCCTTTGGGAGTACACCTAATTAGAAGCTTCATATACCCTTAGACTCTGCCATTCAAGCACCATCTCTGCCCCATGTGGTTTTCTACCATCTCTGGCTCTCTATGTCCAGCAACAGCTCTTACCAAGTACCCCCAAGATGGTGAGGAGCAAAGGGAAGCAACAAGGAGAACAGAGTAAGCTACAGAACTCTCCATGTCCTATGATGTCCCAACTCATCAAGCTGCAGAAACAATAGCTTTGGAATATGCCATCATATCAACCCCCTCACGGAGATCAGCTGAATTAGATTGGCACCCCAGCTTCACCTTTCTGCATTCAGCTTTAGGTATCACCTACTCTAGGTGTTGAGCTTTCAGGACTAACAAACTCCATATGGGAAACCAAGGCAGGTTAAAGATGTAAAACAGTCATGTATAAAATGCCCAAGGGAACTAGAAAAGAAGAAAAGGAAGACAAGTCCCCCTTAGCAAATGTTCCATAGCTTAGGTCTCAAGCATAGGTACAAAGGACCCATTATTAGTGTGGTTTTCTCATCTGTGGGATCAGTCATTTTATTCCTTAACCATGAGCTTTCTTTTTCTTTTTATTGTTGTTATTGTTGTTAGGTGCCGTCAAGTCGGTATCCAACTCATAGTGACCCTCATAGGGTTTTCAATGGCTGACTGTTTCGGGATTGCCTTGGGAGTGGATTGCCAGGCCCTTTTTGTGGTGCTGGGAATTGAACTCCGGACCTCAGAAACTGCAGCCAGCACTCTACCAACTGAGCTAAATCCCAGCCCTTTCTTTTTATAGGAACAATTAAAACTAAGAAAACCCTAGCAAAGATGGTTTATCCAATATGATTTCTGTTTTCCACCTCTCTTTAAGAAAAATCATTATATATTCTGAGTTTTCAGTAGCTTTTCTTTAAGGCCAGATACAAGCTGAATCTCAGCCTACACTTGATACACTGCTCTAGACACATCAAGCAGTGAGGAGCAGTCAAGACATCTTCCTGAAAACTTGGGAATCAAGACACACTGATGAGAGGAACAGGCTGTGTCTTTGAAGTGAAAGTTGCGGACAGACTGTCTGCTTAGAGGACAGGTGAGGACTGACATGGTGACCCTGGAATCTTCTCTAATTAAGCTCCTGTTTCAGCCTTAGTTCCTAAATCCATTTAAATCCCATTATGAATACCATGGCTTCATTCCTTTCACTTGTAAATACTTGGCTTTAATACTGACAGCCATTAGCTGTAATCAAGTATTTTCTCTTCTGTCACATATATTTCCTTTGGATTTAAACTTAGGGATGAAAAAAAAAATGTGAAAGAGTGGGCAGGCTAAAGATTCCTTTATAACCCAATTAGGCTGGGGTTTAGCTCAATTGATAGAGTGCTGCTCTGCACTCTCTGAGGATGTGGGTTTGATTCCCAACACCACAAAAAATGGGAGAAGTACTTGGCAATCCACTCCCCAAAAAATCCTGAAACAATCAGCCATTGAAAACCCTGTGAGGGTCACTATGAGTTGGACCTGACTCAGTGGCACCTAACAACAACATACCATTGTCCTAAAAGGAACAATATAGTGGTGATCAATTCACTTAAATTAATTTGGAAATGTTTCTTGGGCCAAAGTATCTCTTGATTCAGAGCCAGGTGCAGTGGCACATGCCTATAATCCCAGGGACTCAAGTGGAGGTAGGAGGGTCATACATTCGAGGCTAGAGGCAGCCTGTGTAACTTAGTGAGACCATGTCTCAAAATAAAAAGTAAAAAATGGGCTGGGGATGCAGCTCATTGGTAGAGCAATCGCAAAGCATGTATAAGGCCCTAGGTACAAACTACAAATACTGCAAAGAAAGAGAGGAATAAAGGAAAAAAAAGAAAGAAAGAGAGCCAGGCGCGGTAGTGCATGCCTGTAATCCCAGCGGCTTGGGAGGCGGAGGCAGGAGGACTGCCAGTTCGACACCAGAGGCAGTCTGAGTGTAACTTAGTGAGACTCTCACTAAGTAAAAAAGTAAAAAAATGGGCTGAGGGTGCAGCTCAGTGGTCCAGCACTTGCAGAGCATGCAAGCACAAGGCCCTGAGTTCAACCCCCAGTCCCACAAAAAAAAAAGAAAAGAAAGAAAGGAAAGAAAGAAAAAGAGAGAGGAAGGAAGAAGGAAGAAAGGAAGGAAGGCAAGGAAGGAAAAGAGAGAAAGACAAGAGAGACGAGAGAGAGAGAGAAAGAAAGAATCCAGTAGAAATAAGACTTCCAGCTAATCTCTTTTCTCAAAAGTTCCTTTTATTCTGATGTAACAAATGAAGAACATAAGTCACAAACATTTTGTTTTTTCATTTATTCTGTGAGTTGCTACAGATGGACACAAATTCTTAGAGTTATAAGTGGCTTCACTGAATGTCATTCTTGCATTTTTCAGACTAGGAAAGTGAAGTGTTTTCTGCAACATTCATAGTGTGTGTTAAAAGCAGAAGGATTAAACTTTGGTTCTTGGCTCCTAGTGAACCAAAATTTATGATGAGTTTTAAAGGAAGTGGAGGGTTACATGTTAAAAAGAATGGTAGAGGGAGTGCTAGTCAGCTACCCAGGCAGCTGTACCACATGGCTAGGATCCAAGAGTCAGAAGATTCAGAGGAGAAAGTGTGAGAAAGCAAATAGAGAGTTAACTTCTGAGATAAACTCTGTCCTTCTCTTGCTTTTGTCTGAGGCCAATTATATGCAGAGTCTTTATAAATCTAATTGCTACTACAAGGTTTAGTGCAGACAGGTACCATTGTTTTCACATTTCCAAACATTCATCACAGCCTACTCTATTGTGTTTGTTTACAAAAAAGGAATAAAATTCTCTTTCCCTTTATTTTAATATTTACTGATATACCAGGCACATTGCTAGGCTATAGATACAATGATGGCAGATTAGGAAGTCTTGGTCTGCAGAGAAAAATAGATGTAGGACTACAAAACCCAATAAACAGAGAACAGAAGGCAGGGGTCATAACAGAGATATGAGCAACACACTGTGAGAGCATGTTAAGTGATTCTACTTATATGAAATGTCCAAATAAGAAACCTGTATAGATAGAAAGTATATTCATTGATTATCTAGGACTATGTAAATGTGGGGTGATGGCTAATGGCTACAGGGTTTGTGTATTTTTGTTTTGTTTTTGTTTCCTGAGATATTGAAAATGTTTAAAGATTGAATGTAAGTGGTTGTTAAACTTTGTAAATATACTAAAAGCCATTGAATGGTATAATTTAAATTGTCGAATTGTGTGTTATATGAATTATATGTCAAAAAAAACTACCATAAAAATACTGTGGGAGTTGAGGGAAGGGAGTAACTAATTCCAACTAAGATAAGATCAAGGGAGAGCTCATGAAAGAGAGAACATCCAAACTGGGGAGGTGGACACCTTTGCAACAAAGTTTCAGGGAAGAGTGGCCTACAAAAGTGTTTCACACTCCATCTTCCTTTACCCCATCCTCAAAGTTGCATAACTTAATTCTTGGGGTTAGGAACTCTTATTTCACAGCCACCAGTGGTACACATAAGTGGTGACATAGACAGAGGATAAGTCACAAAGAGAGCAAAAGGACACTAGAAGCCTAGCAATTTGCAAGCAGGAAATGTAATGGGAAAAAAGCCATATCTAAAATTCCTTTCTGTCTATTTTTGAAAGGGTTTTCATGACTCTTAAGGACAAATACAAAGGGCTATTATAAGCAGCATCTTTGGGAGACATTGCTAGTGTAAATCCAATGTCTATTCTTCCCTCTACCCTTATTAACAGAATCCCAGTTTTATCAGGGACACCAATGTAACATTTCTTGGCCCTCTTTCTAGATCCATGTGTTTAAGTGGAAAAAAATGTCAAGGAACAGACTCAGCTGGTAAGACTAGGTCCCCTTCTCCTTTTCCTTCTTCCTGATGCCTGTCATGTTGATGAACAGCTGAATTGCAAAATGCATCAGACAACTTTGAGAAATGGGATAAGAATACCACAGAACATTTCAGTATGAATTCTTCCCATGGATGAATGAATGCCCTACATTATCCACTTGCCAATTTTTCCTTACATGGGAATAATAAAACTGTAGCAAGTATATGGTTCTGTTTTAGGTATCTATTCCTACCACAAAACATGATTCCTAATAGGTACATTGCCCTTTTAGGAGATCTTTCAGATGAGTCCATTACTAAATTAAATAAGCATCTATATTAGCAGAATGAATTGGAGGCCTATTTCTATGAGGAGACATAAGAACTTCTACCAGACATTTGAAGCAAAAGTGTCACAACCTAAGCCCCAGTGGGATACCCAAAAGATGTAAGGAGTATTAAAAATACAGCCATTAGATACGTGCCCTAACCACTCCCTGAAATATCATTTTGACTTACAGTGTGAGAAAAGTTAAGTATGGATACTAAAAACCCTAAAATAAGCACAAAAACAAACAAAAAAGTCTACATTATAACTAATAAGCTAAAAAAGAAGATATAACCATAATAGAATCATAAGTAATACTCAACTTACAAGAAGGCAGAAAAAAGGAAAATGAGAACAAAATACAGATGGACAAAGCATAAAGCAAACTTAATCCTTTCAATATTGCATTAAATATAAACAGTCTAAACATCTCACTTAAAACGAAGAAATTGTCAGATTGGATTTTAAAAAGCAAGACTCAAGATATGCTGCCCATAAGAAATAAACTTTAAAGCTAGGCACCATGGCACATGCCTATAATCTCACTGACTTGGAAGGCTAAATTAGGTGGATTGCAAGCTTGAAGCCAGAAGCCACCTGCACAACTTAGTAAGAGCCTGTTTCAAAATTAAAAAAATAAAAAATGGACTGTATATCCAGCTCAGTGGTAGAGCACTTGCCTAGCATGCCCCAGAACTGAAGGAGGAGGAGGAGGAAAAAGAGTAGGAGGAGGTGGAGGAGGAGGAAGAGGAGGAGGAGGAGGAGGAGGAGGAGGAAGAGAAGAAGAAGAAGAAGAAGAAGAAGAAGAAGAAGAAGAAGGGGGAAGAAGAAATACACTTTAGATATAAAAACATAAACATGTTAAATGTAAAATGATTTTAAAAGTCATATACTAATAGTAATAAAAAAAAGCTAAAATCAAAGATTTTAGAGCAAATACTGTAATCAGAGATAATGAAGATTACTCCATAATGATGAAATGGTCAATTCATCAAAATAAGATAATAATACTAAACATTTGTGTACCCAAAAACATAGTTTCAAAAACTACAACTAGAAATAAAGGTGCTTAAACTGGATTAACCAGTCTCAATAATTGAATATAAGAACTAGACAGAAAATCAGAAAAGATATATTAGATTTGCACAGAACTATTAGTTAATCTGACTCAACTGACATTTATAGAATGCTTACACACAACAGTAGAATATATATTCTTGTCTAGTGTATATGGAATCTTTACTGAGTTAGGCCATATCTAAGGAATGAAACTAGTCCCAACAAATTTTAATAGATTTAAGGCATAAGCTAGGCATAGTGGTGCATGCCTGTAATCCCAACACTTGGGAGGCTAAGGCAAGAGGATCCCAAGTTTGAGGCCAGTCTGGCCTATACAGGGAGTTCAAGGCCAGCCTGGGCTACATAACAAGACTGTCCCAAAAGCACAAAAACAAATGAACAAACAAAAGAGATTTTAAAAGATGTAAAGCATAAAAAGCATGTTTTCTGATCACAATAGAATTTACTTAGAAATTAATAACAGAAAGGTATTTGTAAACCTTGCCCCCTCAAAGGTTTGGAAATGAAATAGCATGCTTCTAAATAACTCATATGTCAATAAATAAATCAAAAGGAAAATTAGAAAGTATGTTGAAGTAATGAAATCACATAATGTCAAAATTTGTAGAATGCTATTAAAGCAGCACTTGGGGACATTTCTACAGCAATAAACACTTGCATTATAAAAGAAGAAAGATCTCAAATTAGTTATCTCAGCTTCCATGTTAACAAGCTAGAAAATAAAGAGCAAATAAAACCCAAGTGAAGAAAAAGAAAATAATTAGAACTGGGCACTATGGTCCATGCCTTTAGTCCCAGCAACTCAGGAGGCTGAGACAGCCTGTGCAACTTGGCAAGACCCTGCCTCAAAATAAAAAATAAAAAAAGGGACTGAGTGTGCAGCTCAGTAGTAGAGTACTTGCCTACCATGCATGGTACCTTTGGTTCAACCCTGGAGTACTGAGGAAAAAAAAAAAGAAGTAACAAAAATCATAGCAGAAACCAATGAAATAAGAAACAAAAAGTACCAGTATCAGAAATGAGAGAAGTGATTTCATTATAAACTCTACAGACATTTGAAAGATAATAAAGGGATATTTTAACAACATTATGCCAATAAATCTGATAACCAGTGAAATGGAGAGACTATGAAACTTACTCTACTAGAAATAATCTGAATGGGCTTATCCATTGGTGGGGGGGTGGGAGATGAGGGAGGAAGGACACGAGAAGGTAAGGGGGAAGCTATGTGAGCAATGTACAATGACACACATATATAGAAACGTCACAATGAAATACATGTCAGAATGAAACACATTAAATTGTACATTAAAATTTCCAATAAAAAAGTTAGATTGTACTTAAAACTCTTTCCATAAAGAAAACCCCAGTTTCAGATGGCTTTAATGGTAAATTTTAGCAAACATTAAAGAAAGAATAATACCAATTCTACAAAAATTCTTTTGGCAAATTGAAAAAGTAACAATTCTTAACTTATTCTATGAGGCCAGAGGAGCTCTAATACCAAAATCAGACAAAGACATTTGCTGTAAAAGAAAACCATAAATAAATCTCTTTCACTAACAGATGCAAAAACTAAAGAAAATTTTAGTGAGTTAAATCCAACAATGTATAAAAAGGATTAAATTTTATGACCAGGTGGAATTTATCACTAGTATACAAATTTGGTTCAAAATTCAAAAATAAATCAAGGAAATTTACCATATTAACAAGCTAAAAAACAAAACAAAACATACCACTACCTGAAAAGATGCCTCAAAAAGCAGTTAGCAAAATCCAACATCTATCCCTGATCAAAACTGTCTGCAAACTAGGAACAGGAAGAACTTTCTTCAGCTGAACAATAGACAGATACAAAAACTCTACCATTAATGTTATACTTAAAAAGTGAGAGCAGGGTCATGTACTATATGGCCACTGCAGCCCAGGGCCCTGGAACATGACATAGAAGAAACCCAATCTTTTCAATGACAGTCACCAAAGGACAGTGTGTCAGTATGTGAAAGCTGGACACTGAATAAAGGGCAGGAGAAGAATTGATGCTTTTGAATTATGGTGCTGGAGATGAATAGTAAATATACCATGGACTGCCAAAAGAACCAACAGATCCGTCCTAGAAAAAGTGTAACCAGAGTCCTCCTTGGAAGCAAGGCTGGCTAGACTATGTCTTATGTATTTTGGACATGTTATCAGGAGGACTGATCCCTGGAGAAGGACATCATGTTTGGGAGAGTGGTGGGTCAATGAAAAAAAGGAAGACCTTCAACTAGATGGATTGACATAGTGCCTGCAACAATGGGCTTAAACAAAAAAGAGATTGTGTGTCAGTGCAGTGTCAGGGAATGTTTCAATCTCTTGTACATAGGGTTGCTGAGTCAGATCTGACTTGAGGGCACCTAGCAACAATAACAACATTATACTCAATGATAAAAGAATGAATGCTTTCTGCTAAGATTAGGAATAAAAGACAAAAATATCTGCTCTTACAACTTAAATTCAGCATTATAGTGGAATATAATAAAAATGAGTATAAGGTAACAAAAAGAAATAAAGGTTATGTACACTGGGAAGGAAGACATAAAACTGCCTTAATTTGCAGACTATGTAAACCTGAGTTTATGTAGAAAATCTGATGGAATCTACAAAAAAGCCACTAAAAATAACAAGAGAGTTTAACGATGTTTCAGAAAAAAATCAATATATAAAAACTCAATTACATTTCTTTATACTAGCAATAAACAATCAAAAATTGAACTCTATTAAAGGCCATTTATAATAGCATTAAAAATGTGAAACACTTAGGGATAAATCTAACCAAAGATGTGAAAGACTCTATACTAAAAACAAGCAACAGTACTGAGAGAAACTGAAGAATAAAACACAACTATCAGTAAACTTGATCTATTCAATATTTATAGGACACTCTACCTAGCAACAGAATATATTTTTTATATTATTTTAAATAGTGAGATAGATTTTATTAGATGCTTGATATTATTAAGGTATCAATTTTCCACTAAATCTATAGATTCAATGTAATACCCATCAAAATCTCAGAAGCTTTTTTTAGAAGCTGACAAACTGATTTTAAAATTTGTATATTCATGCAAAATTCCTAGAATAATCAAAACAACTTTGAGAAAGAAAAACAAATTTGAAGGACTAAGGTTACCTGATTTAAAGATTTGTTATAAATCTATAGTAATCAAGACTATGCGTGTTGGTATAAATACAAACAAATAGATCAATGGAACAGAACAGACAATCCAGAAATAAATCAGTGCAATTGCCTTTTTTGGGGGTGGTGCTGTACTTGGTGGTTAAACCCAGGGCCTTATACATACTTTGCAAGTGCTCTATCACTTTGCTGCACCCCTAACCCATTTTTTATTTGGAATTAAAGTCTCACTAAGTTGGCGCTGGGATTTAGCTCAGTTGGTAGAGCGCTGTGCTGCAGTCTCTGAGGTCTCGAGTTTAATTCCCAGCACCGCAAAAATGGGAGAAGGGCCTGGCAATCCACTCCCGAGGCAATCCCAAAACAGTCAGCCATTTAAAACCCTATGAGGGTCGCTATGAGTCGGATACCTACTCCACGGCCCCTAACAACAACAACAAGTTGCACAGGCTACTCCTGGCCTCAAACTTGTGATCCTCCTGCTTCTGTCTCCTGAGTTGCTGGGATTACAGGCGTGTGCCACTGCACCTGTCTCAACAATTGCCTTTTGACAAAGGCACAGAGGCATTTCGAGAAGTAGTCTTTTCAACAACACTGGATGGGCTGGGGTTTGGCTCAGTTGGTAGAGTGCTACTCTGTACTCTCTGAGAACTGTAGTTCAATCCCCAGCACCTCAAAAATGGGAGAAGGATGTGGTAATCCACTCCTGAACCAATCCTGAAACGATCAGCCATTGAAGTTAGGCAGGGTTGGCCTGGCTAGTCCTTGGCTGGGAGACTGCCTAGGAATACCAGGTGCTGCAGGCTAGGGAGAAGGACCCGACAACCCACTCCTGAACAATTCACATGATGAAAAGCATGGTACAATAGTGCCAGGCATGGCATAGTGTCAGGGAGTGTTTCATCTGCTGTACACAGGGTCACTATGAGTCATACCCGACTCGATGGCACCTAACAAGAACAACAACAACACTGGAAAAATTGGATCTTCATATGCAAATAAACTCAGGTGCATAATTTCACAACATATACAAAAATTAACTCAAAATGATTCACAGATCCAAATGAAAATATGTGAAATTGTAAACCTCCAAAAGAAAACCTAGCAGAAACCTTTTGTGACTTTGGATTGGGCAAAGAATTCTTACATACATACCAAAACCACAGTCTGCAAAAGAACAGATTAATAAATTTGTTCTTCAAAATTATTTAACTGGTAACATATGGGTACAATAGAACCAAGTGATTATTTACATTCACCTTATACGTGTTAGTTGCGTTTATAAAGTATTAATAAACATATATTTTGAGGTCAAAACTGCAAAAATATTTTAAGAAAGGTTTAAACTAAAACATAAAACCACTTCTTAGTGACTGGTGTCACTGATTATGCTCCAGTTAAGACATGTCACCAGTTAATTTCAGCTCTTGAAAAAAACACCATTAAGAGAATTGAAAAGAAAAGTCAACAGACTGGAAGAACTGTTAAAGAACTTATATCCAGAATACATCTTAAAAACATTCAAGAAAGAAAGAAGCAAAGAAACAGAAATGCAAAATGAAAATGGATCTATAAAAATAAATAAACAAATGGGCAAAGGATTTGGACACTTCCCCAAAGAAGATATTCCAAGGGCAAATAAACTCATGAAGAGATGTCCATACAAAGACTTATATGTAAGTTTCCAGAGCAGCTTTTTCTATAGTTACCAAACTGGAAACTATGCAAATGTTCATAAATATGTGAAAGGATACATAAATCCTGGCATATGCATATAATAAACTACTACTCAGCAATAAAAAGGAATGAACTAATGGTGAGCACGACAATATAGATGAATCTCAAAATGATTATGCTAAGTGAGAGACCGGGCATCAAAAAGAACACTGTCTGATTCCATTTAAATAAATATCCAGGAAATACACACTAATCCAGAGTGACAGAAAGCAGATGAATGGTTGCCTGGGGAAGAGAGGAACAGGAAGAGTGGATGGAAGGAATTACAAAGAGGTCCTGAGGATGCTTTTGTGTGTGATGAGTGGGTTCACTATCACGACTGAAGTGAGGGTTTCGGGGTTGGTGTGCACATGCCAATACTTACCAAATTGTTCGCTTAAATACATGCAGCTTGTTTTATGTCAATTTTATCTCAATAAAGCTGTTTAATCTCAATAAAGATCAAAAAAATAACTAGAATGTGAGGAGGACTTGAAGAAAGGAGCAAAGAACTCTCTTTGGGCAGGAAAAAAAAAACTTGAGCTAACATTAAAATACTATACACACTTTGGAGATTTGTTCTGTTTTTGTTTTGTTTTGGTAGTGCTGGGGATCTAACTCAGGTCCCTGAACATGCTTAGCAAGTACCTTGCCACTGAGCTACATCCCCAGCTCTGCAGTCTCAATGAGTCTGTGGTCAGAGGTAAGTAAGCTCTCTAAATGCCTGTGAAGGTATGGGCTTTAGGCTTTAGCCCCTCTCAAGAAATACACTTAGAGAAATGCTAATACTAAAATATCACAATGTGATGTTCTACGAAGCATTCCCTCTATAAAGTAAAATGACTTATACTGGAAAAAAAAACAACTACCCACATTTGTGTTCAAATAGACTATTGTAATGGATCCCACACAAGGGATTGAAATACCATCTGTAGAGCACATAATCCTATTAATTTCTGTGAAAATGGAAAGACTTTTAGTTTAATTCTATACTTACATAGGCATTATCTACTTTGGCCACAACTCTCACATTGTATCTCTTTAAATTGAACCACATTTAAGTAACAATTAACATGATCCCAAGGACCCAGTTTCAAAATGGTAAAAAGAAGAAATAAAGAAAAATCACTGGAATAAACCCTAATTTGTTAAGTAGAAATTCCTACCAACTCAGCCTGTCTGATGGTACAACTGCAAACTGATGGAGTTTGTGAAGGATTTAAAAATCGGCCACATAAAGTTTAGAGAAGAAACCAAAAGGAAGGTGTTTTCACTTAAGACAAATTATTCCCTGCTGGTCTCGTCAGTCTGTGTCTACAGGGAAAGCGTGATGACTCTTCAGAAGTGCTATAGCAGGCTCTTCTGTTTTTAGAATGGCATTTCTCTTGGTCTGACCACTCTCTGTGGAGCCATGGAATTTCTTCAAACATATTCTTTCCCACAGGGTGTTTTCCACCACATGACATTTCTCCTGGTCTGCCCTATTTTATCTTGCTGACATGTGTTTCCAGACACTTTGCTTCCGATTAGCCAATGCATGTGAATCACATGTTAATAGTAAAGCCATTCCGGGGGCATGGAGGAAGTTAGGAGGGTAGAGAGGTTATGGTTGGCATTGCCACTTTTCCCACTCAGTATCCTGGACTCTTTTCTTAATGGTGGCCCATGGACATGTTCATTTAGACTGTAGTGCCTGCATACTCTTTCCACTCTCCTCTCATGTCTACACCAGTTTGAGAATAAATGCAGTCATTGCACCCAAGGGTCAATGACTAGTAATAATAGCTAAGGTTTTTCCCTTGCCCAGAACCTTTGCTTTTCACTATAGAAACCTTAAATCAAATGTATAAATTAAGCACTAGAATTTCTTCAGAAAAGGGGAGAGAAAGCAAGTTGTAGGACCTTTGCTACTATAATACCCACAGAAATACATACATATATATATATACACATACATACATACATACATACATACATACACACATACACACACACAAACTCAAATGCTTTCAGGGTCCAGATGGATTGCATAAATTAGAGGAATATCGTAAGTCAGGGGAAAGCTCAGAGAACAGTTGCTCATCTAAAGCTGCAGCTGCCTTTACTCCCCTCTCTTGTGTCACATAAGAATGTCAAGCTGGTGTTAACAACCATCTGATTCTTCTATGGAAGATGAAATTCCAAGTTTATGGTAAAATGTGTTAAAATCAAAGACACTGTATGGACCTAACAAAACATGAATATATTGTAAGCTGGGCACGGAGGCAAGCCCCTGTAGTCCTTGCTTCTTGGGACATTGCAGCAGGAAGATCACTTGAACCTAGGAGTTTGAGGCCAGCCTGGGCAAAACAGCAAGACCCTATCTCAAAGGAAAGGAAGAAAGGATGGATAGAAGGAAGGAAAGAAGGAAGGAAGGAAGGAAGGAAGGAAGGAAGGAAGGAAGCAAGGAAACTAAACATGATCTTACATTAGATCATCCAGCAGCTAGTTTGCCACCTCTGACATAAACTCAGCCAACTTTATGGAAATGTCAGGGAAGGTCCTAAAAGAACACATAATAAAGGGTTTTTAAGTTCTAGCTCAGTTGATAGAGTGCTACTGTATACACTCTGAGGCCCTGGGTTCAATCCCCAGCACTGCAAAAATGGGAGAAGGACTTGGCAGCCCATTCCCAAAACAATCCTGAAACAATCAGCCATTGAAAACCTTATGAATAGCAGTGAAGCACTGACATAGTGCCTGGCATGGTACAGTATTGGGTAGAGTTTCATCTGTTGTACACAGGGTAGCTATGAGTCAGACCTCACTCAATGGTATCTAACAACATAACAACAAGTTCTTTAATGGCCATATTAAACTTAACCAGCATTTTTTTTCTTAACTTTGGTTTTTGACCCAGCTAAATCTACCATTCATATAGCTATTTTAAATTTCATATCAAGAACCATTCCATATACATACATACTGACAACTTCACTTTTGGGGAACATGGTTGGCTATGAAATATCTATGTTGAAAATACTTCAGAATTTGGAAGAGAGGTCCAATTGTCCCCATCAGCCAGGCCAATAAAATGACTCCTTCCTCCCTGCTGTAGCAAAGGTAAGGAAGGATCTGTTACATCCTTCCATGACTCAACTAAAACTTATCCTTTCTTGAATTGTTAAAAGAGGTGATTGTCCTTAGAAGAAATTGAAAATCTAAAGAGTCTCTAATAAAGTTTAAATATTTGTAATTAACCAGTGTAAGTCAATAGAAAACTGAATCCCTCGAAGAAATGTTTTCCAAGTAAGTAGATTCTGAGGACTAACTGCACTATCACATTGGGGGAGGGCAGTTAAGAATGCCATGGTCAAATAAGTTTGAGACATGTCTTTATTGCAGGCATTCCCAGAGCCTCTAACAGTCTTTAGGAATCTTCAAGAAAATGGTATGGTGGTCTAGGCCTCTAATCCCAGTGACTCAGGAGGCTGAGGTAGGAGCACCATGAGTTTCAAACCAGAGGCAGCTTTCATGACTTAGCAAGACCCTGTCTCAAACTTTAAAAAAATTTAAAAAGGGCTAGGGGTGTAGTCCAGGTAGAGTGCCCTGGGTTCAATCCTCCAGTACCACAGAAAGAAAGAAAAGGAAAGAAAGAAAGAAAGAAAGAAAGAAAGAAAGAAAGAAAGAAGAAAAGAAAAAGAAAGAAAAGAGAAGACAAGAAAAGAAAAAGAAAAAAGGGATCCAATCTGCTACTGTGGTGCACACTTATAATCACAGCAACTTGAGAGGCTGAGGAAGAAGGCTTGCAAACTCAAGGCCAGGTTAACCTGCACAACTTAGTGAGACCCTGCCTCAAAATAAAAAATAAAAATCAGGCTGGAGATGCAGCTAGTGGTAAAGCATTTGGCGAACATGTCTGAGGCCCTGAATTCAACCCCCCTCCCTAGCACTACAAAAAGAAGAAAGAAAGAAAAAAAGAAAAGAAAAGAAAGAAAAAAGAGAAAAAAGAAAAGAAAATTAATTGGAAAATGCAACAATGAATTGTGCAGGATGAACATCCCATAGCTCACATGAGGGGCACACAATTATAGATAATGCCCAGGATCCAACTTACTATCCAACTTGCTGGAAACCTATTTTCCTACTTGGATCAATAAGTAGGTTCCATCTGTGGTACCACATTTTCTTTTATGTCCCTCAACTCCATGCTATATATAATAAATAAGCTTTTTTTTTTTTTCAGTACTTGTAAGGTGAACCCAGGGCCTCACACATACTTTGCAAGTGCTCTACCATTGGGCTGTACCTCCAGCCCATTTGTTGTTTTTTATCTTGAGACAGAGTCTCACCAAGTTACACAGGTGCAGCCTCCTGCCTCCACCTCCTGAGTCACTGGGATTACAGGCATGAGCCATCGTGTCTGGGCTTAATTTTTGCTTTTAAGCATAAACATCTATTAGTTTGGTGCCATAACTTTAAACTTGCCATAACATCTTTGCCATTTCAACAGGCCCAGCTGGTCAGGGAGGCCCACCTCAGGGTTATGTGACCGAATAGAAAAGTCTGCTTCTCTATTTGGAAATTCTCATGGAGCTCTAGCAGAACTCCCTCAACCCTTTATTAGAATTATTTAACAAGAAAAAAAAATAGAGCTGACATAGTGGTACACCTCTATAATTCTAGCACTTCAGAGGCTGAGGCAGGAGGATTGAGAGTTCAAGGCTAACCTGGGATATATGGTGACTGCAAAGCCAGTCTGGGATGCATATCAAGACCCTATATCAAAGAAAAAGAAGAAAAAGAAGGCGGAGGAGTAGGAGGAGAAATGTCTAGAACATAGGATAATACTGCATACAGCTGAAAGAAAGAACAGTGTCAATTGGGCATTAACTCTAACAGCACATCAATCTCTCTCAAAAGATATCTGTGTGTGGCTGATTCTACATTAGCTATTTTCGGCCCCTGCAAGAGCAAGGCATACATTACTAGTCCTACAAAATTTCTACCTGTCCTACAAAGGCTAAACTTTCAGGAATTCACTTTCTAGAGATAAAGCAAGGATTTTTCATTGTTTCCCTTCACCCACTCTCTATGGAACTCTAAATCAGGACTTCTTAAGCCAAAACAAAACAAAACAAAAATCAAACAAAACAAAACAAACAACAACAACAACAACAAAAAAACAGGCAATAGACATGATTTCCATCTGGTTACACTGAGGCTTGACCTCACAGTGGATTTTTTTTAGATTAAATTCATAGTTTCTATTTATAAAATTTTAAGCAGTGAGGAAACATTGACAATCAGTAAAACAAAAAAGGTTTCTTGCATTATTTATTAGATCCTATTTCCACTACCAGTATAGTCTAAAAACCACAACTGGAAAATAAAAGTTTAGATTCCAATAGATGTGTGGGAAAATTGAAATTTCTGCTGGTGCCGTATGTGGATAAAGGGCCTTTCCCTGTCTGGGCTGGTAGGTGCCCCTGAACCAAGTTGGACTCCATAGCAACCAAGTACAGGGTCCCTATGGAAACATGAAAAAATCTACCACCAGAGGCAGGAAGGGCATCATGGGTAGGTACACTTAGGGACATCCCATGTGATTGTTGTCTGTGGCTCGTCTAACAGGACTGTCTCACTTTTATTTCTACTCAAAATAGTCTGCTTAAAGGAGTCTGAAGACAGGTTTTTTGGAAATATTTGACAAGACCACAACTTTATTGTTAAACAAGCCTGTACGAAATACAAACCCAAAGGAGATGGCTCTAGTTGCCTTGAATTTCAAAGAGGTGCTTATCTTCTTCAGTCCTTGCTTTGCTCCCTAAATCTGCCAAAGAAACCCCTCTCTCCCGTAAACAGCCCTCCGCCAAAGGATGCATCTTCATGGCCTAGAACAAGATGTCTTCCCTGTTGTTCTAGTGACTCTCAGTCTGAAAAATCTGGTCCCAAGCTTTTTAGTAGGAAAAGACTCAAATGACACAGCCTTGGATAAAGGTTGAAATGTGTCCTTACACCACCAGGGTAGTGGAGGGGGTGGATACCTCAGTGCCTCTCTTCCCAAAAGTCTTGCTCAGTTGGTCACTGTGCCCAAGGCTGTCAATCCAGCTCCCAAACAGACCCTCCTGTGGCTGACAGAGGCAGAATGTGGCTATTGAAAACCCTTTTCTATCCCCTACATAAAACTGCTAACAATATAATCTGGAGTTAGTTTGACAAATATTCTAACTTGGCAAGAGAAAGCACATTTTTCATGGGGACAATAGCAAGAAAGGTAACTGACTTCTCTGTTAAATGGAGCACTGGGTATAATAGGAGCCTATAACTAGGTGAATGTTTTTGGAGCCACAATTGATATCTCCATGACGTGAGAAATACAAAATGCCATAGGATGCCAGCCTACTACAGGGATGACAAATGTGAGACACTCAGGCCACCACTGCTTCTCTGGGTCATTTTGCATGCCTCTGTTCTTCCTCTCTTAGCCCAGACATGACCTCAGAATCCTTCCGAACACAGTGTTCCAAGCAGCCACTTCTAAAAGATAGTACCCCTCTCCCAGAAAAGAAAGTTTTAGTAAATTTTGGACTAATGCAACTTAATATTCTAATACAAAAGAAAAAAAGAAAGGAAGGAAGGAAGGGAGGAAGGAAGGAAGGAAGGAAAGGAGGGAGGGAAAAATATATGGATCATCTGGCAAATAGCCTAATGGTGCTCTCCAAATTGCCACCTGTGTGGTCTATCTGCCTCTTGGAAGGAAAAGAGTGCTGGGTAAGTTAGGTGCAGATGTTTGTAAGCTCCCTTCTCCTACATTTGGGTTTAAAACCCATTGCTTTCGGAAGCATGACATTCAAACTAGAGTAGAGTTCATCTGCGGAACTATTTTTCATATAAACACCAACCCCAGTTCCAGCTCCTTATTTGCCTACATCCAGTTCAGTTTTACATAAAGTTGGCCAAGTTAAAAATCAGCTGTGAATATTTATTTGCTGCTCTGGTAATCAATTGTCACACTCCTCTCTGCAAAGCAGGAAATCATATACAGTTCAGTGTGTGGGAGTCAAGGCTTCTTATTTATGGTTCCAAAGTTCTCTTAACGGTTGCCAAAGACATGCAGAGCACATCCATGGGAACAGACCTTGCACCATCAGAGCTGGCCTGTGAGACAATAGAGTGGTAACCCAGTCCCCAAAATTTTCCCTTTTGTCTTGCTTGTAAGCCACACAGCCTGAAATGCCCACATCAGAGCTTTAACTCCAAATTAGCTTTTGACTTCCAACTAACAAAAATAGGCTAACAGACTTAAGTCTACTCCAGAGGAAATCATCAGCAGAATGGTCCCTTCCTTTCCAGCAGCAGGCAGAAAGGGAAGAGAAGGCCTCTGGGGCAAACAGAATGGGAACTGGACTGGAGAAGGGACCCTGGATCTCCCCTTTGTCAATTCATGATTCCGCAGCAACCACCCTGGGGACAGTGGTCTACTATCTCTGCTATCACCCAAGGCAAAGAGAAGAACATCCTAGTAAGAATGTGTGGCTGGCCTTATCTCTGGATTTACCAATCCCTCCAAGCAGAGGGTAGACGCCAACTTCCTGCTCTGCTGCTTCTCCTGTGAGCTTTTACAAGTCCCATGTAGCCAAATCTACAGATAACCTCCAACTTACTAACACGTCAGATTTGAAATATATGCTTGGAAATCAGTTGCATGTACCTCTAAACATATTTTCCTGGAGTTACAGTGTTGTAAATAATGGTTAGGTCCCTAGGGTCTCCTTGAAGGCTATTTCCGCCAAAATGTTCTTGAGTCAATTGCAGTTCTGTGGGGATCATGACTCTCAACTCCTTTCCATGGGTCAAAACACTCACATTTCGGTTTGGCCAAGAGCTGCCCTCACTGCCCTGGGATCAGAGGTTCTTCCTCTCTCCATGGAGCTCATGTAGAAGGCAGTGGGAGAAGATGACAGACTTTCCTGGTTCCAAATGACTCCTGTGGCTGCAAACCGTTAAGGTCTCAGGAAAGGAGCCCTATGGAACTTTGAGGTGCGGAGAGAATGGGTGTCCACAATGTTGATGTGGAAAAGAGGCTGAGAAGGTCCTAAACCTCCTGCTGGTTTCACCCCTGGGGCATTTGTTAGTCATGTCTCAGTCTCAAACTGTCTCCTTTGCCAGCCCCAAAACCAGCCTAGTTAACTTTCCTTTTTGCTGTCACCTGTTGTTTCTAATCAGTCTTTCTGTGGTTTCCTGCTGAACAAATGGTCTCCCTTTATATTCCTTAGTTCTCTTGTCCTTCAAGCCAAAATTCAAATGGCTAACGTAAATATTAAAGAGATAAGCACCATTAGTAACTGGTGGTATTGTTGTTAGGTGCCCTTGAGTCAGGTCCTACCCATAGTGACACCATGTAAAACAGAATGAAACTTTACCCAACACTGTGCCATGCACACCATCTTTTTTATGTTTAAACCTATTGTTGCAACCACTATGTCAATCCACCTAGTTGAAGGTCTTCCTTTTTCATTGACCTGCCATTCCCCCCAACATGATGTCCTTCTCCAGGGATTGGTCCCTCCTGACAACATGTCCAAAATACGTAGGATGAAATCTAGCCATTCTTGCTTCCAAGGAGTACTCTGGTTGCACTTCTTCTAGGACAGACCTGTTAGTTTTTTGGCAGTCCATGGTATATTCAATATTCATCTCCACCACCATAATTCAAAAGCATCCATTCTTCTCCTGTCTCCCTTATTCACTGTCCAGAATTCACAACCATATGATCCAACTGAAAATATCATGGCATGAGTCAGGTGCACTTTCATCTTCAATGTGACATCTTTACTTTTCAACACTTTAAAGAGGTCTTTTGCAATGGCTTTTCCAATGCAATGTGTCTTTTGATTTCTTGACTTCTGCTTCCATGGGTGTTGATTGTAGAACCAAGTAAAGCAAAATCTTGGGCAACCTCAGTCTTTTCTCTATCATGAAGTTGCTTACTGACTCAGTTGCAAGAATTTTTGTTTTCCTGATATTGAGGCTCAATCCATACTGAAGGCTGTGTGATCTTCGTCAATAAATGTTTTGAATCCTCTTCACTTTCAGCAAGTCAAGCTGTATCATCTACATAATACGGATTACTAATGAGTCTTCCTCTAATCCTGATGCCTCATTCTTCTTCATAAAGTCCAGCTTCTCAAATGATTTGCTGAGCATAGGGATTGAAGAGGTGTAGGGAAAGGACATAGCCCTGACACACACCTTTCCTGACTTTAAACCAAGCAGTGTTTCCTTGTTCTATTCAAACGACTGCCACCTGGCCCATGTACAGAGTCCTCATGAGTACAATTAAGTGCTCTGGTATTCTCATTCTTCACAATGTTATCCATAATTTCTTGTGATCCACATAGTCAAATGCTTTTGCATAGTCAATAAAACATAGATAGACATCTTTCTGGTATTCTCTGCATTTTTAGTAATTAAGGAAATGCAAAACAAAGTTCTATTTTTTTCACCTAACAGCCTGGAAGCCATAGTAATACATAATGTTGGTGAGGTGTGGGGAAATGAGTACCCTCATATATTATTGGTGGGCATATAAATTGCTGGCTGGACAGCAATTTGACAGTTTATATCAAAACACATTAATATGTGGCTAGGATTAGTTTTATCTTCCAATATCTGTTATCCCTATCCCATAGAAATATAGTACACACAAGCTCTTGCAGCTTGGTGAGATCATGTGACTGAGTTCTGTCCAATAGGATGTAGTAGGAAATGGCATGTGATCACTTCTAGGAACCATCCTTAGGGAACATCTGGCATTGCTATTTGCCTCTTCCATCTGCTACTTGGGACCTAGAGTGATAGGTGGAAGTCAACAGTGGTGTATAAAATAAAGACTACACCCTAGAGATGGGAGAGCAGAAAGGTAGAAATTACCTGAGTCCCCTTCTGGCTTGCTCAAGCTCAGTGTGCCTATCAGCCAAATATAATCTGACATTGTACACTATGTATAGTGTTAGCTGTGGTTTGGATATTGCTTTAGTGTGCCCCCCATGGGTTCATGTGGTGGAGTTGTGGCCCAGATGATCTTAATGCTGAGAGATGGTGTGGACCTTTAAGAAACAGAGTGTATTAGGAGGTCTTTGGTCCAATGGGTGTTCACCTTTGAAACAGATTGAGGTATTTCTCACAGGACCCTGGTTAGTTCTTATGAAAGGGTTGTTATAAAGGTCTGAGGCTGGACCCAATCAGCCTCTCTGGCTTCCTGTTGGGTGATGTGACAATTTATTCCTATGCACAGTCCCACCCGCGTGTAATGCGACCAAAAGAGCCCTCATCAGAGCTGAGCCAAGGCCAGAATAATAACCTATGAACCTCCAGAACTGTGAGCTAAATAAACCTTTTTTCTTTATAATGTAGCCTCTTCAAGTATTTCATTACAACAACACAAAATGGACTAGTGTATCCTTTGTTCTGGAAATTCTCCTTAAAATAATTTATCATATGAACTACTCATGTGTGCAAAGTAATATCTAAAATGATGCTAACTGCAGCCACTAAGCTACCCAAGTGGCTAACATTAGGACCTATCAATAGAGTGATACTCAGCCATGGAAATGACTTATTTATTGGCCTAAATGATCCTAAATGTAGTGTGTTCCAGGATTGTCTGTACTATCGTGTAAGTTAATGATTGGTTGATTAGATGTAATACAATGAAATATATCCACAATATAATACAAATGAACAATACAGTTTACAAAAAATGCATGGCATGAAACTATAAGTTTGTTTAAAAAAATGGAAAAAGTATCTATAAAACTATACACAAAAACAGCAAGATGATGAGTGAGTTTTTTCCATATTTTCGAATATTTTACACAGATCAAAAAAAATCTTCACTGTAAAAAAATAATTTTAAGAAATTTTTAAAAAGATACAACAAATTCCTATCTCTTTTGAAGTAGTCTAGATGTTTTGCTTCTTATAAATTAAGTGGCATAGTTGAGAGGGGAGGGATCAAAGGGTCTATATTTCACTCCTGCCCTTTAGCATAGACTGAGCACATAAGAATGTCAACAGTGGATTGCTTACTCTTCAGCCTCTGACATGCCTGCTGCCTAGAACTGGAGAAGGGAGGGAAAGAAATGGAGGCAGGAGAAGGAGAAGAGAACAGAAGGACAAAAGAAAGAAGAAAGGAAGGAAAGGAGAAAAGGGAAACAAGCAGGAAATACAGTCAGGAGGCTATAGACAATAAAGGCAATCCTGGAACACACGACATTTAGGTTGATTTATGCTATGCATCATGTCTATAGCCATGCCACCCTGGTATCTGATCTCCTCAGATCTCTGAAGCTAAGCAGGATCAGGCCTGGTTAGTTCTTGGGTGGGAGACCTCCTGGGAATACCAGGTGCTGTAGACTTGGGAGAAGGACCTGGCAATACACTCCCAAAAAACAATCAGCTATTGAAAATCCTATGAATAGCAGAGAAGCAATGATAATAGTGCTGAGGATGGCACAGTGTTCAGGTAGTGTTTTGTCTGTTGTACATAGGGTCATTATGAGTTGGACCCCAAATTGACAGCACCTAACAACAATGCTATGACTCAAGGCTATCTCTTTTCATGATACCTCTTCAATCTCTGTGCTGAGTAAATAATTCAAAAGTTGAACTTTATGAAGAAGAATGTCATAAGGATAGGAGGAATATTCATTAATAACCTGCAATATGCAGATGACACAACTTTACTTGCAGAAAGTGAAGAGGACTTGAAACACTTGCTGATGAAGATCAGAGAACACAGCCTCCAGTATGGATTGCACCTCACCCTCAAAAAAACAAAAATCCTTGCAACTGGGTAAGTAAGCAATTTCATGATAAAATAGTGAAAAGATCGAAGCTGTCCAAGATTATATTTTACATGGTTCAACAAAACACACAGAAGCAACAGTCAAGAAATGAAAAGATACATTGCATTGAGAAAAGCTGTTGCAAAAGACTTCTTTAAAGTGCTAAAAAGTAAAGATGTCACATTGAAGATGAAGGTGTGCCTGACTCAAGCCATGGTATTTTCAGTTGCAACATATGCTTTTGAAATCTGGACACTGAATAAGGGAGACAGGAGAAGAATGGATGCTTTTGATTTATGGTGCTGGAGACAATTATTGAATATACCGTGGACTGGCAGAAGAACCAACAGATCTGTCCCAGAAGAAGTACAACCAGAGCACTCTTTGGCAGCAAGGATGGCCAGACTGTATCTTATGTATTTTGGATATGTTGTCAAGAGGGACTGATCCCTAGAGAAGGACATCATGTTTGGGAGAGTGGCGGGTCAGCAAAAAAAAAAAAAAAGGAAGACATTCAACTACATGGATTGACACAGTGGCTGCAACAATGGGTTTAAGCATATAAAAGATTATGTACATAGCACAGCATCGAATGGTGTTTCATTCTGTGTACATAGGGTCACTATGAGTCAGACTTGACTTAATAGCATTTAACAACAATGCTATGCATCTTTTCATCTTGTTGTTGTTGTTATTAGGTGCCATTGAGTTGTGTTCCACTCACAGCAACCCTCAAAGGGTTTTCAATGGCTGACTGTTTTGGAATTGCCTCGGGAGTGGATTGCCACATCCTTCTCCCACTTTTGTGGTGCTGGTAAATGAACTCGGGACCTCAGAGACCTCAGAGCAGCGCTCTGCCAAATGAGCTAAATCCCAACCCATTTTCATCTTAGCAGCATCAAAATTCTAATCTAGATAACAAAAGCCAGGTGTGGTAGTGGAATGAGCCCTTGGGTGAGAGGGAAAAGAGCAAATAAGATGATCTTAGAGCTGTGATTTTACTTCCAAAATAGCCGTGAGATGCCAAATGCAACAAATATCACTTTCACACTTACAAGAGATGTTTGATAATAAAAGATAAGAACTGTATGGAACAAATCCATGATTGTGTCAGTTATCATGGTTGTTGTTAGGTGCCGTAGAGTCGTGTCTGACTCATAGTGACCCTGATAGAGTTTTCAATGGCTGATTGTTTCAGGATTGTTTCTAGAGTGGGCTGCCACATGTTTCTCCCATATTATGGTAGTTAGATGAAGAATACATGTGTACATGTGAACAAAGATATGGAAAATACAACGAATTAAAGTAGCCAACTAGGTGGAGTGTTCTAATCTAACTTCAAACATACTAAGAAACAATGTGTTTTCAATATAAGGAATACTAGATAGAGCATTTAAAATATAGGGTTGGTTCAGTATGCTCAATCACTGTAGTCATCAAGGGCCATGTTGTCTGGTATTTAGAAACTTCAGCCAACAATAGAAAGGAGTAGTTCACAGGCTTTAAAACAAAGGAAATTCTGACATGTGATACAACATCGATGAACATCAAGGGCATTATACTAAGTCAAGTAAGTCAATCACAAAAAGACAAATATGTTGATTCTACTTATATGAAGTATTTTAAATTATTAAAATCATAGAAGTAGAAAGTAGAAAGGTAAATGCCAAAGGCCGGGATAGGAGGGTGGAATAGTTAGAATTAAAGGAGTCCAGAGTTTCAGTTTTGTAAGATGGAAATTTTCTAGAGATCTGTTGCATAACAACGTGAATATACGTAATACTACTGAACTGTATACTTAAGATGGTCACAATGGCAAACTTAATGTCATTTGTTACCACAATAAAAATAAATACCAGAGAAAATAATTCAGCAAATGGAAAAGAGATCACCAAAATTATATTAAAAAATAAACAAAAAAATATGAACTGGCATGATTATTTGCTTAAAGGGTAACTATCTTTCAACTTTGTTAAACAGATTTTTAATTAAATACAGAAATATATGAGGAAACTCAAACCTACAGTGTTCATATTTTTAGTTTTAATAAGATATTCATAATATTTAAGAGAATAAGTTTATAGAATAAAAGGTCAGCCTTCTAATCTCATTTTTAAATGTATAGTAGAATAATTGATATGAAATGTTTTAAAGTTGAAATCTTACAAATATAATAACATTTAACAGAGCATAAGATTTTATCTTATTTATAAGTCAAATTTATTAGATTTGTAAAAATTATTTAAGTACATGAAAAGTTTGTCAGTTTGGAAGCCAAGTTACTTAAAATATAAATGGAATGCATAAAGTGTACAAATTCTATTTTAAAACTTAAAGGTGTTTCAGCTTTTAAAAATGTTAGTAAAAGGACCCAGTGTGGTTATTAAAATTCGTTAGACTGATGAATAAAACAGCTATAAGCTGAATTTTTGGGAGAATGACCCTGCAACCCTCTCCCCAAAATCAAGCTGCCACTGAAAGCCCTATGAATAGCAGAGAAGCACTGACAATAGTGTTTTGCCTATTGTAGGCAGGGTCGCAAGGGCCCCTGACAATGACAACACAAGCTGAATCTTGCTTAAGCAACAGTTATATTTTTGGATTTATAATGATAGTAAATTAAATATTGATCATTAAATCAAAAGTAAACCTCTGAATAGGCTTTTCTGTGTTGCACACTTGCGTGTATACACACATACCCATACACATACACAGGAACCACAAACTTCACATTGAACAAGTATTAAATAGCAATTAACATATCTAGGTGATGTGGCTTGTCCCCAAAATGTTTTGCCTTTGTAATATGAGATAAAAATTAAAAAGTATTTTTATATAAAAAATAATTCGACATTTAAACTTGATTACATTTCAAATTTAAAATAGTTACATGTGCTACAAATCTAAAATTATCCCCCCCCCCCCGAAAAAAAGAGTTTTTTCACTTCAGGGACACTTTCTTCTGTTCAAAGAAAAACAAAAGACAAATCATTTTTCTGACTAGAAAGAAGTACTTAATCATATTAATTATCTGTAATCACAGTAATCACAAGCACATGGAAATAAAAGAATTGTGACACACATTTACATTTTGGCAAGTCAGTTTGATATTCATGATGAAGAATTGCCATGGAATTACTGTTTGTTGTTGTTAGGTGCCATCGACTCGGTGTTTGACTTATAGCAACCCTATGTACAACAGGCGAAACACTACTGTCAGTGCTTCCCTACTATTCATAGGGTTTTCAATGTCGGATTGATTTTTGGGAGTGGGTTGACAGGTCCGTCTCCCAAGCCTACAGCACCTGGTGTTCCCAGGCAGTCTCCCATCTAAGTACTAACCAGGCCTGACCCTGCTTAGCTTCCAAGATCTGACAGGATAGGATGCCACACGGGTATGGCCCCAAGCTAGGAATTACTCTTAATTTCATGAACACCTACTGACTTAGTAGTTATGCAACTTTATAGTGAACGTAGAAGAGTTCTTGAGTATCTTTTATTTATCTGGAATCCAAACACCATGAATACTTTTAAAATCAAAACAAGAACCTTCACCTTCAGGTATATGTAGATGTGAGCCTTTCACATTTCATCAAAGCACTTTCATACCTCTTATCAGATCCTAATAGCAGCCTCACATGATTGATAGGGACTAAAACTCATCTTACATATAGAAAGTAAGGTTCACAGAAATTAAGTTTGTTTCCCAAAGATACTGTACGTACAGGGTAGGTTTGGGATTTGAATCTAGATTTGTCTGCTTTTTCTATCATATGTTGAAAATCTGGACCATATTTTTTTCCCTTAGATGTCAGAAAGGAGAAGTGGCCATTATAAAAGTCATCCCTGGCATACTATGAATTAACCATTTGCACTACATGGAGAATGATCAAATTTGCATTTATGGTCAGTTGGAAGCTGAAAGAGGAGAATATTATCCAAAGATCTCTCAACCACAGACTTTTAAACTAATCATTTTCTTGCTTTCCTATTCACCTAACATTGTTGTTGTTGTTGTTGTTGTTGTTATTAGGTGCTGTCGAGTCAGATCAGACTCATAGGGACCCTATGTACAACAGAATGAAACACTCTCCAACACTGTGCCATGCCCAGCACTATTGTCAGTACTTCTCTGCTATTCATAGAGTTTTCAATGGTAGATTCTTTCAGGAGTGGATTGCCAGGTCCTTCTTCACAGCCTGCAGCACCTGGTATTCTCTGGCAGTCTCCTATCCAAGAAATAACCAGGCAAAGCCTACCTAGACATGATGACCAGTGTGTGCAACAAAAAGTATTAGCTAATTCTAGGACATCTCTCAAACATAAATATTTGTTGTAAAAACTGATATGTGTTAATGAAAATGTATTGGAATATGTTTGAATTGACGTTTATTTAGGTACAAGAACCTGAGATTTTAATCAATAGCACTTTTATAAGACATCAGTTATGTGAAACATGTATCTGTATATCTACACAAATTCCTGTACACAAACATACATACACAAATATATACATATATACATGTACGCATACATCAAAACCATTTCATTTCTCAGAGCACTTCTTCATTAATACTTAAAATTCTCTAAATCAAAAATAATTAAGCACATCTACATTCTTTCTTAACACAGATCAGGCAATACTAATCCAAGGATGAACAAACAGAGTATAAATTTATGAACACAGTAAAAAAAAGTCCCCATAGAATCACAGATTTCTTCCTGTCCTAGTAATATTTTCTTTATGAAAAAATTCCTAATCCATTCTTTTTCCCACCTTGACTCTTAGAAAAGGCTTCTAACCACACTCCCTGCCCTCCAGTTTGGTTCTTCTTCTTGCCTAGTGACATGCGTCCATCCTCTGGACAGAGAGTCTTGCCCCTTAGTGTGCTCTGAGCATTG
Source organism: Pedetes capensis (assembly GCA_007922755.1). Taxonomy (NCBI): domain Eukaryota; kingdom Metazoa; phylum Chordata; class Mammalia; order Rodentia; family Pedetidae; genus Pedetes; species Pedetes capensis. The sequence continues at coordinate 88,450 of VMDO01003833.1, forward strand.
GCAGCTTCTGTGCAACAGCCTTAGACTTCAATAGAAATACATAAATCAGGGCTCATCCCAGACATACAGAAGCAGAGTCTGCATTGTAACAGCCTCCCCAGACGTTCTGTCTGTGCATTCCAGTCAGAAGCATGACTGGTCTCTTCACTGTGCTCCACACACAAGAAGATCAGAGTTATTCTCCAAGAATCTCCACAGCTGACACAATGAAGTGCCATTTCAGTGACCACCTGCTGCCTCTGTTGTACATAAACATGAAACAAGAGCCACATTCTGAGACAGTTTCCACGTGAATCCACATGAACTAACTCTAGGCTGCTCTAGCCATAAATGTGTAAATTAACAGTTTTCAATATCTTTCTGAGCTACAGTTCTTATCCTAGGACCTTGAAAGCACTGAGAAGGAAGGCGTGCCTGCCAAGGCTCCCTGGATCCATGTCTGAAATATGATTGTGCCATCAATAGTAACCAGGGTCCTGAAGACCCACCAAGTCCACCTGTGAGTTTAGGGAGCAGTCTCCTGGTTATAAAGACATAATCACCATGTTTGTGATATGGTAATTTACCGTCTCTAAAGTTCTTTGTTTTCATGAACCTTTTGAAAATTCAAATTCAAAAGAAAAAATGTTCACTGATTTTTATCCCTTTAAACAGAGAATTAAACATAGAGAACATAGAATTGAATTTGTGAATAAAATGAAATTTCTTGACTTTGCTTTTCAAAGGCAAAAATATCTAATAACTTTTTAAAATTTCTGAAGTCATGTAACCAATGTAACCATAATGCAGCTAAGAAATTCTTGACAAAATATGACATGGATAGGATTTAACCTTTAGTTCATAAATGGTCCTGCCACTTTCATTTCATTTCTTTAGGTGAAATATCTCATTCTCCATTCAGAATATATATCAGTACCATTCCCCACCTCCCACCAACAATTGATCAGATTGGAAAGTTACTTAATGTCTCAGTTTCCTTATCTATAAAATGAGTACAATTATATCCATCTCATTGATAGTTTAGGAATTTAATAAGATAATGCATGCTTCCTACATGGGAAGCACTCAAAAAATTAACTATTACTTTACTATTGTCTTAAATACATTTAAAAAATACTTAGGGCAAACTCTTTGAGGGCAGGAAATATGTCTCACTCAGAAATGTATACAATCGCTAAAGCCAGCTCACTGGTTGTTTACAATGAATACATGGTAAATTCAATTCACAGCCCACTGTGTTGAATCTGATTTTTTTCTATGAAGAAGAGGAAGAAATGGCCTGATGTAAATGAATTCCTTTACATGGAAAAGTAGACTAGAAATCTGCACTCTTCCTAAGCACAAGCCCTGTGACGCCATGTGATCTAGCGCCCTCCTGGTGGTCTCCACAAGCTCTCCCCACAGGCCCTTCGCCAAGTGAGCCTGGCAAGGTGGTCCGTGAGCTGCTCCTTCCGGAACCACAGCCGGCTCTCAACAGGCAGCCAATTGTCCAGAATGGTCTCTGAAGCCTAGAAATGATTCTTCCGGGTACGGGGGCTTGACAATTTAGTAAGAGGTACTTTTCCTGTGCCTGCAGCCCTAGTCCTGTGGCATCCGATCCCGTCAGATCTCAGAAACTAAGAAGGGTCAGGCCGGGTTAGTACTTGGATGGGAGACCGTCTGGGAACACCACCTGCTGTAGGCGGACCCAGCAACCCACTCTCAAAAATCAATCCGCCATTGAAAACCCTATGAACAGCAGAGAAGCACTGACAATAGTGTTTCGCCTGTTGTACGCAGGGTCTCTATGAGTCTGATACCGACTCCATGGCATCTAACCACAACTTTTCCTGTTGGGGATGCCCTCTAATCTCTGAAGGTGGGCTGAGGGGAGGGGAGAATGAGAACCAAAAGTAAATCCTTTTAACAGGTTAGAGTGGGAAGAGCCAGCCAGGCCCCCACAGAAAAGCGTGGGAAGAAGGTGAGCTGCTGGCTACCCCAGGCCAAACCTCCAGGTGGCCCTCTGAAGTGTGACGCCCTGGAGAGGGGCTGCCATAGAGGGCCATTGTTGTTGTTGTTAGGTGCCGTCGATCCGACCCATAGCGACCCTCATAGGGTTTTCAATGACTGACTGTTTCGGGATTGCCTTGGGAGTGGATTGCCAAGCCCTTCTCCCATTTTTGCGGTGCTGGGAATTGAACTCGGGACCTCAGGGACTGCAGCTCAGTGCTCTACCCACTGAGCCAAATAGAGGGCCATAGAGGTGGGTAAATCTTCCTCTCCGGAAGGAGCTAATTCAGCTATCTGAAAAAAACCCTTTTCAAACACTAGTATTTGTATGAAAGCATCTGCTTTTTGCCTTCCAGGTAAACTGCCAATGAAAATTTAAACTAAAACGAAGACCAATTCCTGTGTTTCCTTCCTTTTTGGTAACTAGAAATGATCAAACATGGTGACCATGTTACCTGCCTAGCAGGAAAACCTAGTTGAAAAAGACATCATGAAAGCAAACAGAGAATTCGGTATTCTCTCTCCCTTCTCTGCCCACAGCAGTTCCTCTCTAGGGCCAGCTGTCCAGAGCACAGAAGAGATAACAAGCTGTCCCCAAGAACAAAGAAATAAGAGAAGAAAACAGTTAAGTCTGTCTCTGGGGGTTCAGTCATGAAATAAGACATCTCAGCTGAGAAATGTAAAATACCCTAAAAGAAACTAAATAGCTCCTAGACCCCAGAGAGTAGACAGTAAGCTGATTAAACATATTAACATATCTAAAGGAAAAATGTTTCAGTCCTTAGGGGCAGTGAGTCGGCTAAGAAGGCCAAGGAAGAGGAGAACTTTAGAGGCAAATGGTAAAGGTGTCCATCCAACCAGTAAGGAAGACTGATAAAAGGTTTATTTTTACCAATATAATTCCAGGCATGACAATGCCAGCCAACCTGCCTAATGTTCTAAGAAAGGATACACTCGCTATTAAAGAAAAAATAGCAGACATATTGAGCTATGGAAGGCTGGGGCCAGGAAACACTGAAACCCTCTCTCTAACTAATCTTACTTGGATCCACCACACCACCATGCCAGTAAAATCTAGCTTTCCACATGCAGACCTCCAAGGAGAGAAGGTATTGCCAGAAGACAAAGGCCGGAGCACATCCTCAAGCTCATGGTAAGGGAAAAGCATCTTAGCTTTATATATAAGTCCTATGATCTAGGTACAAAAGTACTCTCTCAGTCTGTTGACAATTGTCCTTTAAGGATGAACCTGGTAAGGGCACCAAAATAATGTCACCTAGGGCCTCTGGAATATGGCCAGCCCAGCCAGCCAGGTGCCCCCAGCCCCAGCACTGTGTGCTCAGAGTTGATTTCTTCTGACAGTTTCCCAACAGCCTGGGCCACTGAGATCAGTACACGATTATTCTCTAAGATGTTTGATTATAAACATGTAATTTTTCTTATTCAGCATCATTATTAATCAAAGATATGCAAATTAAGAAAAATTGGCACAGGGCATAAGCTAAAAGGCAATCTCATGTACTCCTGGTGTGTATATAAATTGGAAACACTCCAAAAGTCCTAGAAATATGTACACCTCTGACCCAGCAATTCTACCTTTAGGAATTTAACCCTACCTGTTAAGGATATGAATAGTTATTTAACCATAATTATTTTTTTGGAATAGTTCATAATAGAGATAACCTAGAAATCACATAAATATTCAACAGTTGAGATTGGTTAAATAAATATTTATAATGCAATAATAAACTGGCATTTGCATTGTCACAGAAGTATATCTATTAACCAAGAGAGCCATTCACAATATATTTCTGTTTTTTTATGTTTAGTTATATATTCTATTTTTGTTTTCCACAAATGTTTATTTTCATATATCATCCTGGCTCTGAACCAAAGTTGCAGATCTGCCCCTGTCTGAATGAAGAATAGAGTCTAAAGGTTAAAAGGAAACTGAGACATGCACTGATTCAAGACTTCTCTCTATGAGACGATAAAGGAGCTCCAAAGGCCACGAGTGGTGGCAGTGCTATAAGCTCAGATCTGTCCAGGTATTCCTCTCGCCTCCAGATCACAGATCTGTGCTGTTCAACATCAGTATCTCAGCCCAGCAAGTAGAGGTGCCCCTCTAGCTATGTGGTGAGCCAAAATACTCAAATAAAATAGTTTTCCATCATCTCTCTTCTAAATGACCCATGTACAATAATAAAAAACCTCAACTGCAAACTGCATCCCATATAATCTTCTACAATATTTTGAAGTATGTCATAAAATACCAAGACTTCTGTCATGATTCTCAGAATGAAGTGGTGAGGTAGAGAGCAGAGAGAAGAGGGAAGATGACAATATAAATGAAGTTCTACTTTGTGACCCAGACTTATTATCATTTCTTAATGTGACAATTCCGTTACATTTAATAAGCCTCATCATTCTATGCACCAGAAAAGAGCATGCTGGTCTCTCTGGAATTAACTTGAGCCAGCTGCAGGAAACATACACCTCTGCTCTCTTTTATGACCTAGAACCAGTGATTCCTGACCTCATTAGGCATTTATTGAAGAGTTGCAGTTATATGGCCACATTCAGCCTTGAATCATATTTGTATAAAAATCCTCAAGCAACCTTTATTTGGAGATTTTTGGTAGATCAGGAAGACAAAGTTAATGTTTCTGTCATGACACAAGCCGAGAAAGGAACAACCAAGAGCGAAAGAGAATGTTCCCAGAACCTGCCCCCTCCCCCATCTCCCCAAGCTCCAGTTCAGCTGCCATGAACAGAAGCAAACCAGCACTGGAAAACAAAGTGCACCCCAAAGGAGTGGAAAGTTGTACTTACGGACACACATGTCCCTGCTTTCATAAAATCCAGGGCAACACTGAGATTTGCGCCTATACATAGTTTTTTCACCATGTCGGTAGGCTGTCCGATAACTGATTCTATATAACAGTAAAAAATCACATTGTTAGTTCTTTGGATCAAGAATTTTTTTTCAGAATACTTTCTACTTTAATTTTAAAAAGCTCTTAGGTATAATAAAGGTGTGCAAAAAAAGTAGTTCAAAATAAAAAGATACGTGGTATATATGTCTGGACCAATATTATGCTAAATCATTAATTTGCCACTAAGAACATGTTAAGGCTTGTTTTGGGTTTTGTTTGTTTGTTTGTTTGTTTGTTTTTGGTTTTGTTTTTGCCGTACTGGGGGTTGAACCTAGGGCCTCAAGCTTGCATGCTTTGTAAGTATTGGACCACTGAGTTGCACACCCAGCCCATTTTTTTACCTTTTGAGACAGGATCTCGCTAAATTATGCAGACTGCCTCTGGTCTCCGACTTACTATCCTCCTGCCTCCACCTCCTGAGTTGCTGGGATTACAGGCATGCACCACCATGCCCAGTTATATTAAGATTTATTTAAGCCAACCTACATATTACTTAAAGGAATAAGAAGTTTCATGATTTCCCTACTTCAATTATATTAAAAGAACTGAAAAATATTGATTAACTTCATATATGAAATCACTCTAAGCATCATTTATTTATATACTGGGGTTACCAAAACATACACATTTTAAGAGACATTGTCTATGTATTACTTTCTGAAGTTGAATTGATTTGAATTATGGCAGCAATGTATAGCGTGACATTTGCTTAAAAGATGGTGTTAATCATAAATGCTAGTGCCAGGCACTGTAATTGTTTGAGGAGCACAAGACCTTTATGAAGTGGTAGGTGAAACCCAAGAACATTGTGGAAGTATAACGACAATGGAGGCATGGGTATGCAACAGACCTTCCAACACACCTAACAACTGCACACATTCATGATAAGTTTGAGACACACAGTACTGTTGCTCAAGCAGTAATTCTCCATAATCAGAGATGTCTAGATGGTGATGGCAACCACTTTCAGCACCTCTTATAATTGCAGAAGTTAAACACGACTTGCATTTGTTTTTTTGTTATTGGTATATATTACAATTTTAATGTTTTTCTCCTTTCTTAAAATGTATATACATTTTTGGCACCTTCTGTATGTTTCAGAGGAAGAACTCAGAGGATTTCTTTAAAAATCTTAGCATACTTTCATCCCACTATAAAATAGAAGGCTAATAGATGCCATTCTATTTAATTAATGTATCACTGACTCAAATATATATATGTGTGTGTGTGTATTTATTAAGAACTTACCATATGCCAGGCACTATTCTAGGCACTGAGGAAAGAGCAGTGAGCAAAGCAACATAAAGTCCTTACTCTTAACAAACTTATATTTTACTAGGGAAGAAAGATCTGGTAGAATTTGTTTAATAAAGACACATATTAAACAAATAGTTCTTAAAATAACAAGTGCCACACTCAGTCCATAACTCACACTGCTATAAATATGTAGCTAATAGAATTAGGGGGCTGGGGTTTAGCTTAGTTGGTAGAGTAGTGCTCTGTGGTCTGTGAGGCCCTAGGGTTCCATCCCCAGCACCAGAAAAACAGAAGGTCCTGGCAGCCCACTCCTGAGACAATCCTGAGACAATAAGCTATTGAAAACCCTATGAGGGTCGCTATGAGTCAGACATGATTCAACTGCATCTAGTAACAATACAATTAGGGTATTAAGATTCCCTTCTTTATTTATACTACTACTAACAATATCTAGCCTGCAGCCATAGCACTGTGGCATCAGATCTAAGCTAAGCAGGGTCAGGCTTGGTTAGTATTTGGATGGGAGACCACCTGGGAACACCAGGTGCTTGTAGGCTTGAGAGAAGGACCAGGCAACCCACTCCCAGAAAATAGTCTGCCACTGAAAACCCTAGGAATAGCAGAGAAGCACTGACAATAATGTTTTACCTGTTGTACATAGGGTTGCTATGAGTCAGACACCGACTCAAAGGCACCTAACAACAACAACAACAAGAACAACAGTATCTATGTGGGTTTTGTATCTACATTCACATTTATAAGCATTAAATTTAAACATGAATTGAGTCAGATGTTCTATTTAAAACATGTGATGAGACATGAGTTTCATGATATCTGGTGATGTCCATATTTATTTAAAAAGTCACTCTCAGTCATGTACAAATGCAGGAGCTAGCTGAGTTCTTGCTAACCACAAGAAGAACAGCAGATATTTTCTCTGCCTTTAAACTGTAAACTCCCATAGGTTATGGACTACCTCTGCCTTTCTGTGTCCCCTGTGATCTGGTGGAGGATACAACAGTAGCAAGTCCTCAGTAACTGTTCACTGAATATATGGATGCACCTCCTCAGGTAACTAATATCTCTGATTAAATCAGACTCCCTGCAGCTGTAGCCCTGTGGCATCCGATCCCGTCAGATCTCGGAAACTAAGCAGGGTCGGGCCTGATTAGTACCTGGATGGGAGACCGCCTGGGAACACCAGAAGCTGTAGGCTTGGGAGAAGGACCTGGCAACCCCCTCCCAAAAATCAATCAGCCATTGAAAACCCTATGAACAGCAGAGAAGCACTGACAATAGTGTTTCCCCTGTTGTACAGAGGGTTGCTATGAGTCAGATACTGACTCAATGGCACCTAACAACAACAACAACAACTAATCAGACTCCATTCCCCCGTAGCCAAACTCATAAACATATCTGAGCTTCCATTACCTGTGCCGTGTGCATTTAAACCAGTTTAGGATGTCAGTGCAGCTGGTGTAGTAAATCTGATCAAAGGGATGTGGGTATGACTCTTGCACGGTCACCGAGTAGCTGAAAAGAAAAGAAATTATAAGGAGTCCGTATTTCTTTTTTAATTAATTACATAATCCATACTAAGAAATACACTTGTAGTCTAAATTGTCTTCATCTGCAACTCCATACTGACTTTTTTTTTGTTTTGGCAGTGCTAGGAATCAAGCCCAGTGCCTTGCTCAAGCTAGGCAAGAGCTCTACCACTGAGCTACCTCCCCCACCCCTATACCAACTTTTACCAGAGAATCTTCATATTTCCACAATTTTTTGTTTGAACTAGAATCACCAAAAGTCCACTATCAATATAATGAAAAGACAAGGGTTCATGCTATAAATTTCAAAGGAAATTCTCTTGTACTGCTCACCATAAACCCTAATATCCCCAAACTTAAAAACATATCAATATATTTTTCCGTATTTAATTTCCTCCTCACATCCCACAGCTTCAAGGATAATAAAGATCTTTCACAAAAAGTTTTGACTCTACGTCTGCATGCAAATAATAAGGTTAATCAGCAAAGACAGAATTCAAGTATTCATAATGAAGTACATTTTGCTACTGATTTTGAAAAATCAGAATGAACATATTTCTCTGGTGGGAATTTGGAATACGTTACTTTCATGTGTCTGTCTTATTTCTCAAGCAGTAGAAGAGTATATACAACACCTAAACAAAAACTACAAAAAGATCTTTAAACTCAGTTCTAAACATATGGCTAAAACAACCTGAAATAATCATACCAACAGCTTATTGCTACTTAAACATTGTTTTCCACTACATTTCACTAAAAGGTTCTTGATTGAGGGAAAACATGTAGTCCTGGGAAACCCATGAAGGTGAGTGAGAAACATCCATGAAATATAAAGAACATTCTATGCTCAATTCTATATTTCTTAGTTTTAAATAATCTATTACATGCTCAAGAGCTTAGTGTCTACCTGCAAGAAAATCTGGGGAATCTTCTTTTTGTTTGTCTCTTAATTTTCATTTTTTTATGACTTGGGAGTTGAACCCAGGCCCTCACATATACTTTGCAGGTGCTCTTCCACTGGGCTGCTCCCCAAGTCCATTTCTTATTTTTTTATTTTGAGTCATGATCTCATTGAGTTAGTCAGACTGTTTCTGGCCTTGAACTTGTGATCATCCTGCCTCCACTTCCCAAGTTGCTGGGGTTACAGGCATGTGCCACTATGCCCTTTTCTAAACAATTTATTCCATTTGCTGTAAGTCTCTTAAAGATTTCCACTTAAATCTTCACATTAACAAACAAAATGGGCCATAATCACTGACTTGCTTTCAGCAAATCAATACCTCAAGTTCATTAACAGGAATCATCAACTAGAGAAGATACAGAAGGAATGAATGTGAAATTTTAGCATGAAGAATTCAAGTTAGACCTACAGGAGAACCTTCTGATTTGAAAAGCTATGTGGTACTGGCTTCATGAACAAAGGCTTTCTTTCTGGAGCTGGTCTCTGGTATAGTTAGGTTTCAATGGAAAATACAGTCCATGAGATAATCACACTATTCACATTTTTTTGTGTTTTATTCTTTGAGATATTGCATTTTGATATCTAGGGAAATTGAGAGATCCTCTATAAATATTTAGCAGAAGAAATAGGCCCTATTGAAAAGATCACTGGATTAGCAGAATATAAGGTTATAAATCCAATATCACACTAAAAAACTGGAGGACCTTCAGCAAATAACCTCAGTTCCCTGGATCTTGATGATGACATTTTAAAATAAGGGAGTCAGAGACAGTATTGAAGATCCCTTCCCACTTGGCATCCTTAATCTCCAATGTATATTTTAGGTAACTATTTCTTTCTACCTCAATTATTTGTTGTTGCTACCTGAAAACACAGGTTCAGATGGGGGTAGAGCATGCAGCTGCGTGTATACTGTGATATAACTTGTTTTTGAGTGAAGCAATGGGCCTCTGCTAAAACATTAATGTTCTTGGAATGGCATATCACATTAAGCTATTAGTATTTTCCTCAGACCTTTATCAGTATCCTGAGGTTCATGGTGGAGCAAATACTAAGACTTCCTTACCAATATTTTTTCCTTCCTAGCTACCTACTTATAAATAAATGAATCTTGAGGCCTGCATCATTACATCCCTATTCCATTTCTAGTAGTGAGTAAAGAGAATAAATGTCCTCTGTGTAGGAAACTGCAATAGAGTTATAATCTTGCATCACATACAAACAAAATAGAACAATTTCCCACCATACGCTGTAGGAATGAAAGTGAAACCACTGTAAATTAACTCCAGTTAGGCGAGAGAGAGAGAGAGAGAGAGAGAGAGAGAGAGAGAGAGAGAGAGAGAGAGAATTATTTTACCAAGCTCCACAGTAGGAATGTAGTTGAACTAAATTAGTGTGTTGTCTCCAGCCATAGCACCCTAGCATCTGATCCTGCCTGATCTCAAAAGCTAAGCAGTGTCGGCCTAGTTAGTCCTTGGATGGGAGACTGCCTGGGAACACCAGGTGCTGAAGGCTAGGGAGAAGAACCTGGCAATCCACTCCCAAAACAATCCACCATTGAAAACCCTATGATAGCAGAGAAGCACTAACAATAGCGTCAGACATCTGGCACAGTGTCGGGGAGTGTTTTTTTCTGTTGTACTATATAGGGTCACTATGAGTTGGACCCAACTCAACGGCATCTAACAACAACAACAAATTAGTGTGTTAGCACTAGACCTGGTACACTGTTCCCCCAAAACTTCAAAGGCCAGGTTATGATGTTCAGGTCTGTATGCCTTGGAAAGTAAAAGTGACTATTGACAAATGGATCTTGGCCAATTCTGTTTGAGGTGAGTAAGACAAATGATCCCATAACCAAATGTGAAAAAACATTTTCACTAATTTCTAGCAACAGGAAGATTCTTTAAAGAACAGGAAATGTTAAAGCACATGAATTCCGTCTTCTTGTCACTTGTTGCTCACCAGTAAGATACATTTTACAGGATGCCTATCTGGCTTAGGATATAAGAAAGTTCTGCTCTATAAAACGTGAATCAAAGTAATTAGGATTCCAATTCAACTATCATTTATTGACCAACTTCTATGCAGGAAGTTCTCAGTCTGAGAGAGGTCAACACATAAATGGTAAACATAGCATAGTATGGCTCTAAGGCTGGGGATTGTTGTTAAGGCCATTGAGTGGGGTCTGACTCATTGCAACCCTGATAGGGATTTCAACAACTGATTGTTTCAGGATTACTTCAGGAGTGGATTGCCATGTCCTTTTCCCGGTTTGTGGTGTTGGGGATTGAACCCAGGGCCCCAGAGAAGGGGTTTAGTTCAGTTGCTAGAGAGCTACTCTGTGTCTGAGGCCCTTTGTTCAATCTCCAGCATGACAAAGAATGAGAGAAGGACATGGCAGCCCACTCCCAAAATAATCAGCCATTGAAAACCCTATGAGGGTTGCTATGAGTTGGACATGACTTGAGAGCATCTAATAACAAACCTGCAGCAATACCACTGTGGCATCTGATCCCATCAGATATGGAAGCTAAGCAGGGTCAGGCCTGGTTAGTACTTGGATGGGAAACCACCTGGGAATACTAGGTGCTATAGGCTTGGTAGAAGAACCTGGCAACCCACTCCCAAAAATCAATCTGCCATTGAAAACCCTAGGAATAGCAGAGAAGCACTAAGAATAGTGTTTCACCTGCTGTATGTAGGGTCGCTATGAGTCGGACACCAAATCCATGGCACCTAACAACAATAACAACATCTGGGAGTTAGCTCAGTTGGTAGAGTGCCACTCTGCAGTCTCTGAGGTCCTGGGTTCAATTCTCAGCACTGCAAAAATGAAAGAAGGATGTGGCAATCCACTCCTGAGGCCATCCTGAAACAAACAGCCATTGAGAAACCTACGAGGGTCAATGTGAGTTGGACAAAACTTGATGGCACCTAACAACAATAACAACAAGGCTGGGGGTGTGGCTTAGTGATAGAGTGCTTGCCTAGTATGCTGGGTTCAATCCCTCTTGTTGTTAGGTGCCATGGAGTTGGTATCCAACTCGTAGTGACCTTATGTACAACAGACGAAACACTGTTGTCAGTGCTTCTCTGCTACTCATAGGGTTTTCAATGGCTGATTGATTTTTGGGAGTGGGTTGCCTGGTCCTTCTCCCAAGCCTATATCATCTAGTGTTCCCAGGTGGTCTCCTATCCAAATACTAACTAGGTCTGACCCTGCTTAGCTTTGGAGATCTGAGGGGATCAGAGGCCACAGTGGTACAGCAGCAGCCCCAAGGGTTCAATCCCTACCACCACCAAAAACAAAACAAAAGAAACCCCACACTATAGCTCTAATGGAGAGAGATATAAAGTTTGGAGAAAACAGGAGTATAAAATCCACTATGTGGTGAACATTTTTTACTCTTTTCACTCTTTTTTTTTTGTGTGTGTGGTGCCAAGAAGTTTTACCCAGGGCCTCACACGTGCTTTTGCAAGTGCTCTGCCGTTGAGTCAGACCTCCAGCCCATTTTTTTTACTATGTTTTATTTTTGAGACAGGGTCTCACTAAATTATACATGCTGCCTCTGGCCTTGAACTTGTGATCCTCCTGCCTCTACCTCCCATGTTGCTGGGATTATAAGGCATGTGCCATTGTGCAAGGCTTCTTTTCAATTTTGATACTTCTCATTAACATTCTTTTCATATTAAAACCCAATTCAAAATTGACTGAATACAAATCACTTCTACATTGATCAGAAACTGACTCTTCCATGTAAGTGTTTGGGAGGAAGGTGATAAGCCTTTTCAAGTCTAATTTCTTTTCTTTTTGGTTGTTTTTTTTAATCCCCTTCCTTTTTAGTCTTTCTTTCTCTCTTTTTCCTTTTAAAGGGTGTTATAAATCACATTATAAAATTTGGACAATGTTTTTAAAAGAGAGGGCGTGAGAATTCTACAACTCTTATCTAACTACGAATACCATTTTGCTGTGCTTTTTCACGGTCTTTAGGGGTTTTTAGTTCTTAGTTTGTGGGCTTTTAAAGTTATTTGTATTATAATCATGCCATGTATATACTTCTGAAACATAACAGCATGTCATAAGCATTTTTCCATGGTAGTAAATAGTCTTCAAATCATGACTGCCAAATACTGTGTAAGTGACTATACCAAATTTGCTCAATATCTACCTATCATTGCGCAATTGAGTTGTTACTTTTCAAAGGACCCATTTCTGGAAGCTATGTGTTTGCATCATAATGGAAAATGCCTTCAAAATGTACCTGCCTCCTCAGACCTTCACCAGTGCTGCTTTGACCATTTCCTGGCTGCTCTTTGAACTGCACTGTTGTTGTTGGGTGCCCTTCAGTTGTGTCCAACTCATAAGGTTTTCAGCAGCTGATTGTTTCAGGATTGCCTTGGGAGTGAATGGCCATGCCTTTCTCCTGTGTTTACAGGGCTCAAACCTGGTACCTTAGAGACTGCAGAGCAGCAGTCTACCAACTGAGCTAAACCGCAGGCCCAATAACAGTCCAGACCTCCACTTTCATCAGCAGCTGCTCCTGCAGCCATACAGTGGGAAGAAGGCATCTTCACTGTCTAGTCCTCTTCTGTTTCCATCACAAGGGAGCAACACTGAGCTTCCAGGGCCAGTGAGTTAGTATAGAGTCCGCACAAACACCAGGACCCCCAGGTACTGTCCTGCCCCTGGTCCCCTCTCAAACGCTGCGGTAGAACATTTAGAGCCTCTAACACAGACAGTGAATAACAAATTGCTGTATGAAAGGAATTTGATCCCAATTCTGCACTACTTTCATCTTTGGGATGCAAAACTCCTTATTTCTTGCTTGTTTGTTTAATCTTCTCAAACACACTGAAAACATATCATCACCATGATTTTAACATATTAAGTATTATCAGGAAGAAACCCCAGCAAGATTTAATTTAAGGTCAAAGAACAGGAGGTAGGGGGAAGCCATCATCACTTGGACACATTCCAAAGTGGTTAATTACATTTTATCTGCCTAAATTATCACATTACTTTAATCAGATATGGTAATAATAATCATTTCATATTTCAGCTCACTTCAGGACCACTGATTCAATTACTACCACTTCTGTATTAGTAATTGAGGGTTTGGGCAAAGAGTCACTTCTCTTCTTTTGTGCCTTCTTAAAAAGAATCCCCCCTAGATGGAAAAGCTCAAACTGGCAGACTAGAGAAAAAGGATAGGAGAAGCAACCGATGATTCACAGAATTATTCATTTTCCAAAAGGATACCATACAGAATTCCTTTAATCACAAACACCATTGTGTATTTTTAACAATTTAATTTTCTTTCATTTAATTTTGTATATAATTGCTTTGAAACATGGTTGCTGCATTAAAACAAGCCACAATTTTGTTTGAAAATAAACATTCAGGTATCAGTGGGGATGCAGCTAGAAGGCACTGATGATCCAAGTACTTTTGTTCATTGCTTCTCAAACTTGAATGGGCAAAAGAATCCTCTGAGACTTGTATTAAAATGCAGATTCTGACTCAATAGGGCTGGGATGGCACTTGAGAGTTTACATTTCTCCCAAGCTCAAACAGCAGCTCCTGGAACCACTCTGAGAAGCAAGACTCCCAGCCAGTCTATGGCTCTGAACCACTACGTACAGATGGTTTTAGTACAAAGAGAGCCACCAACAACCCCACTCACCCTACTACCAAGAATCTTCTTAGAACTAATCTTCCTCTTCCTATTACAATTCAAACCCTTTTCAGTTTCTGAAAATACAGCACCTGACACCTGCACCTTAATTTGATCATTTTAATTAATCTTCCCATACTTTTCCCATTCTTAACAAAACAATTCCAGTTTCTTTTACCTTTTTTCTAGGAATCATTAGCCTTAAAGAAGAAAACTTATCAATAAGGAGACTATAGCTGTCAATCTTTATTTGTACGAATACATAGAAACCACTTCTCTATTTGCTACCACTCCTCTTTAGTATTTTAGGGCTCACTCTCGTCATTTGTGCAGTTGTGGAATTATACTAGGTTTAGAGATCACTATGCCCCTGTCTGTCTCCCTCATTTTCCATACTTCCCCGAAAAAAATGTCCATATTTGGTCATTTCAGAAGGTGGACTCACTCATTCAACAGGTATCTACTGAGCCCAGACAACATGGGTTCCAGAAAATGGTGAAAAGAATGATGCAATTATGTGTTGACAACTATGATCAAAAATCAAGCAAGGAATCAGGACAAATCTGTACTGAAAAGTGGCTGCTGGATTATTTGAAGCCTTGAATTTTTCTTTTTTCTTATAGTCATTCCCCTCAGAGAGTTCATCTGTTCATATTTCCTCATGCTGGATGCTCCTAAATCAATACACACAAACACTTCCAGATTCCTATGCTTCAAGTTGACTTTATAAGCCCAGCATGGCAAAACCACACTAACCCATGTGCCTCTCAAATCAACTCTCTTTCTTTTATTGTTTTATATGCACACTGACACATCTATTCTTTCACACAGCAGTTTCTAAATTCTAACAGACATCCTTCATAACATAGTCAATATGTTATCAAGATCTGTTGATTCTTACTTCACAGAATCTTACAAATTTTTTCCTCCCATCCTGAAGGAAAACTATCATCCTCTGGGCAATTTAACCACCAGTCCTTTCTCCCTTTCCTAAATTTATTATGTACACATTCATGTATTCACAGATTCATTTCTATTATTTTAGTATTTGTTACCTACTTCCTTAGTGAAATGTCTCAGAGGTGTTATAAAATTATAAAGATAATTAATAGGTGCTCCCTCCACTTAAATCCCATATAATATAGTTAATATCACAAACATACACAACTTTATTTTATATACCTATTTTCTCTACAGCATAAAGTTTCATAATGATATGTAATTTCATTGATTGACAATGTAATTATGTTTTTGTTACCCTGATTATAATAGTGCCAACAGAGATGGAGACAAGCTTTCACCAATGATAATGATAATAGTAATAATAATAATAATAATAATAATAAGGCTATGAGGAAGAAACCAGCATGTCCCTAGCATAATATTACTGCTGTGTTGAAGAGGCTCTTGGGTTTGTACCTCTTAACAGAGGGAAACAAAGATGATTACAATGTGTACTCTGGTTAGCTAATCATGGTGCTAAGGGTGATACAAAAACAAGACCAAGAGTTCGATATAATTGTACTTACAGCTATTAAAAATGAATGTCACTGGCTAGTACTTAAGACCTTCTATTTGTTTAAACATTTGCATTAGCACTGCTAATTTTGGATAAAGATAATTTCTGAGGAATGTAAGTGGTACATCACAGCAAAGCAGAACAGACTGCATTTGACTATAGTGTACTAATTACTGGGCAGGTTTGGGCTATTTTTGTGTTGCAAAGGGGACTGTATGATCCCTGAGAATGACCCATCATTTTGTACTTCCACTGTATTTCCTACTGCAAGTTGTACATTTCTGGACACTATCTGATCTACCTTTGCATAACCTATCCAGTCCTGCCCTCTTCCAACACTGCATGACTTTTCTTGTGCGCAGTCCTCAGTGGTCTATGCAACACTGAGTTCAAGCTACCTCCCATCCCTAGAAGCCCTCTCAGCCATTGCTATCCACTCACTTCTTCAGTTCTTCAGGAACATGTTAGGGGACACTATTTCCATGCAGCCTGGCCTGTTCCTCCAAAATTCGAGTCTCTCTTTGTAAGCCACCTACAACAGAATTTTTTTCTATATATTTCAACACTTTAGCTCATTATTTGATGCTGCCACCCACTGCTCACTCATTGTTCCCAAGCTCCCCAAAATTATTTCAAATAGAATCAGAGCAGAGATAAGACTTTAGGGGCTTCACTCTAACAGAGCTATTAATGTTTTCCCTGAGTCTTAAAATTGCAATTGCATTAGAATCAGATATATCAAGGATCTTTTCCCCACATAATATATATTCTATAGGACCAAAGGGTATAATACTACCCAATTTATTAGATATACCTAATGATTTTTACAGGAAACTAATATCACATTCACTTCTCATATTCTAATTTTATATCTCAGACTGATAATATGTGAGAAAATGTATGGGCACTCATTCCTCCAGCCGCTTTCGGAACTATTACCTTTCCCAGTGGCTGCACACATTGGGATCTTCAAGATTCAGAGGTGATGCTGTCCTAATCCAGTGGCATAACAATAAACAGATAAAGCCCAGGCATGAGTTCAAAGAAATAACCATTTTGTTTTTTGAAGAATAACCTGCAAGAAGAAAAAAATTAGAGGTACATTAAAATCACCCAAACAAAATTCTTTTCAGTATAGCAATCACTTCGTACAGGGCTGTAACATGTGTGACAAGCCATATGTTTAAATAACTGGATCATGAGATTGCATGGTCCAGAAGAGAGAGATGTTTCCTATGTTGTACAGGGTGCCAACTGCTTTGTAACTTGCTAAAATGTGCAAATCATCATGAATCGCCACCAGGACAAAAGCTCTTCTCATCCACGCTAGCTGACATTAAAGGAATCCTCCAGAACGACTCAAAGCAACACAGGCTTCCAGATTCTCTCTCCATGCACATTTCCTTCTGGAAGAAGAAGGCCCACAGAGGAATCTGGCCTAATTCGTCCCACAGAATGAATGATGAAACAGAAGCTCCTTTGAGTATAGAGAGAGGCACCTCAGGTTCAACAGAGATTCGTTCAGTAATTCATTCAACATGCACTGAATGCCTGCCCAATCCTAGGTACCATGAAAAAATGGATACAAAATATAGAACTAATCCCATTTTCTGCCCACTAAGATCTTAGAATTTAGTGATTGTGACACTTATTTCCCCATTTGTTGTTGGGAAACAAAATCAACTATCTTACAGTGGTTTCTTTAAAAATAGATAAATAGAAAAAAATGTAAAGTTGTTTAGAGGTCAGTGTTGGAGAAAATGAAACAAAAGGCTATAATGGAAAAACAAATGATAACATAACATCTTTGAACCCTTGGAACACAGATAGGCTTGCAAAGGATGTAGAAGAAAAGGGAGGATGTTCCAGGTAGAACAGTCCAGAGATGAGGGAAGGTCAGGTGCATTTAGGGAGCTCAAATTAATTCATGTAAGAGAAAGACAACAGCTGGAGAAAGAAACTGGATTCCTATCACAGCGGGTTTTATAAGCCATTGTAAAGCATGGGACTTTATCCAAGGATAACAAGGAGCTATTAAAGTGTATAATAATACCAGAAAGATGACTCTGGTTGCAGAATGTAAGAGGGAGGCCAGGTAAGGTACGACTGGAACAACTAGGAAGCAGCACTAGGTTGGCAGTCCAGTGGCATCTTGAGCTTTCTGGGAAGAGGAGTTAGCAGGACTTGGTGACTGAATACAGCAGTAAGGGAGAGGAAAGTCTTCTGAGTTAGCTCCTGGGGTAATGGTCAGACTTTCAAGGAGATGTGAAGCAAAAAACCCCTCCTCCTTTGAGGAGGGGAAGCTTTGAGTATAGTTTTAGACAGATCAAGTCTGAAGTTCTCATGAGGTATTCAAGCAAAGCCACCTACAGGCACGGGCACTCCCCCAGTCAGGAGTGTGTGTGACAATAGTGACAGGTCACCGGGAGTCATGTCCATTTCTTCACTCCTGGAACTTAGGTAAGAAGGAACAGCTTACTTGTCATACCATGTCATCAAATCATTATAAAAATGGACATTAAATTAAAAATGGATGATCCACCTACTAATTACAAAGAAAACAGGCATGAACTTTCCTGTTGGGAAACTAGCAACAATGGGCCAGACTATTTGACCAACACTGTTGCTTAATGGGTGAGAGCTGGCATTTAAAGAAGTTATGATAATTTTCCACACCATGAGGTTACCAGATTTTAGTATCTGAGAGCCCAATGTAGAGAATAAGAATTTTGTGGTTTGAAAACATAAACTTATCTTAAAACAAATAATAAACAACAATGGCCAAAAATTGACTTTAGGAAATAGTGTATCCTTCAAATTCAAGAGGATAGATCAAAGAAGTAAACCTTAACTTCTTGAAGATCAAGACCATTTATAGGGACAAGTGATTTAAATGTATTTTGACAAGTTGCCTATCTCTCACCGCAAAAAGGCTAAAGCAAAAGAAAATGATTTGGGGTAAGGAAAAATTATCATAAATTTACAGGATAATTAAAAGATAGTATAAACCATTAAGACAGGTTGTGAAATCTTTTGAAAGGGTATTTTATCAGTCACTAATTCCAATATTATAAATAGGCATAAACAGCTAGCTAAAATATGACTTAGAGATTAATTCAAATTGTTGATATTTCTCACAGTCTCACATTATGACGTTGTGAAATCTGAAGCTTAACATTATGTAACAAAGGAAGCTATTCCATTTAACAGGAATGAATAAAGAATTATGGTGATGATGATAATAATAAATAATAATTGCCAACATTTCATGACTGATTAGTATGTGCTACACAGTCCTGAGCTCTTTATGTGAACTATTTAATCCTCACAGCAAGTTGGTCAAGAACTAGGGATTTTATTGTCCCTATTTTATAGCTGAAAACATAATATATAGCTAATGTTTTGCTCAATAATTAGAAAAAGAAAAATCATTAATGTATGGGTTGCAACAAATAAGCAGAGCAAATATTTGTCTCCCAGCTTTTCTTTCTCAGTGTAAGTATTTTGTTTCAGTGAAGTGTGAAATATGTGTATTAACTTCCATTCTTTCCTCAAAGATAAAATGAAAGCAGGTAAGCAGTAATCTGCCATCTACTCATAAACAATTACCTCAAATTGGGGAGTTTATTTCCTGAGTCACCATCTCAGATCAAACCAGCTATTTACCAATTGGAAATGTTTAATCTGTAAAGTTAGAAACTGACACAAAAAAATCAAACTGCCAAAAGAAGAAAGAAAGAAAGAAGGAAAGAAAGAAAGAATGAAGGGAGGGAGGGAGCAAAGGAAGGAAGGAAGGGAAGTGAAAGGAGAAAGGAAAAGGCTGTGTCTTCTTTTTAATGTAAAAAATGTGAGACTAATCTCCCAGTTTCTCTCTTGTTTGCACCTGACACACTACTCTGTGAAGGGGGATGGCAGAAAAAAGGCAGAATTTGTTCATTTCCTCATTGCCTTTAAAATTTAACATACAGAAATATCAGCCTATGCACTGTGGCACATGCCTGCAATCCCAGCAACTCAGGATGCCGAGCCCAGAGGATCACAAGTTCAAGGCCAGAGACAGCCTGCACAATTCAGTGAGATTCTGTCCCAAAATATAAAACTTAAAAAGTGGCTGGGGATGTAGCTCAGTGGCCTATCATGTGCAAGGCCCTAGATTCAACCATAGTACTGAAAAAAAGTTGTTTGCTGTTGAGTTATGTCCCCTAGTGACCCTTATAGGTTTTTTTAGCTCAGATGGTAGAGCGCTGCTGTGCAGTCTCTCAGGTCCCAAGTTTGATTCCCAGTACCGCAAAAATGGGAGAAGTACAAGGCAATCCACTCCTGAGGCAATCTTGAAACAATCAACCATTGAAAACCCTATGAGGGTTGCTATGAGTTGGACAAGGCTCAATGGCATCTAACAACAACAACTGAAAAAAAAACAAACACCAGAAACATGAAACTGCACTATAAATTTGCAGGTGGCATTAGTGGAAGGGAAAATATCAGCACATTAAAATATGGGGGGCAGGGTGCATTTTACTTATATACAGAAATTTGGTCTTTTCATCTCAAAGAATTTTCCTAATTAAAATTAGAAAGTCAATTGAGTTCTAGAATAATCTACATTAGAGAATAAATGTCTCTAATAGACACAGCAAAAAGAATTGCTAGCTCAACAGCCAGGTGCCATGGCACACAACTCGGTTCAATCCCAGTATTGAAAAAAAAGAAAAATTGATAGATGAAGATGCAAGGGTTGTGCAAATTTACATAAGCTGATTAAAACTTTATAAATAACTATAAAAACACAACTTTTCACTGTATTCAGAAATGTAGATTGTCCTTTTGTTATATCTGGTTTAATGAATGATTGTTGTTGTTAGGTGCTGAGAGTCGGTATCCGACTCATAGTGACCCTGCGTGCAACAGGCGAAACACTATTGTCAGTGCTTCTCTGCTGTTCATAGGGTTTTCAACTGGGGATTGATTTGTGGGAGTGGGTTCCCGGGTCCGTGTCCCAAACCTACAGCATCTGGTGCTTCCAGGAGGTCTCCCATCCAAGTACTAACAAGGCCTGACCCTGCTTAGCTTCTGAGATCTGACAGGATTGTATGCCACAGGGCCACTGCTGCAAGCCTAATGCATTTGGAATGCATTTGGAATGATATGCATTCCAAATAAGCATTTAATAGAACATTACATATACTCTTCCCATATTTTATTTGTTTTAATTTATAAATTTAGAGAGTAAATGTAGGCAGTTTTTCTTCTTTACGCCAATTCTGAAGGAGGAAAAAGTCAGTACATTTTCCCCTCATTTCTTTCTTCTGTGTTGCATCATCCTATCTTATAGGATAATTTTCCAAATTTTTGTTTCCAAATAAAACACATTTTTTAAAAAATAGCATTATTTCAATTGAAAAAGGTAACACAGAGTTGACTTGCCTCAGTAAAATAGATATTTTAAATACAGTCAAAACTCCGAATTGAATGTTCAGCTACCCCCCCATCCAGTCTTCATCTTTCCCTTATGATTCCATCTAACAAGATTTTAAATGTAAAAAAATAAGTCATTTGCATAAACCCCCTAGTGCCAAACTTGATTGCATCCCAGATCACTCACTTAATTATTATGGAAAAATCAAAACAGAAAATCAGTACAACTGATTACCATTGCTAAAGTGCTCCTATTAGAAAGAGGAAACACAGCCTGCAGACTTAACTCTTCCTGCATTGCAGCTCTGCTGAGAAGGCAGTCTTTGCTTAGTCTACCAGAAAAATGTCCATAAATAATTAGGTTGAATAAATCCTTACACTGAATGAGTCTGGGTTCTAATAATAGGCAGTAGTTTCTGTATCACGGTGTTAAGGAGAAATAAATAATGGGGCGTTGACTTACTAATTTATTTTTACAACAACAGAGGGATAAAATGATTCTAGGCAGTTCTTTTTGGCTCTAAAATCTATTGCTTTTCTAGAATCACTAAGGGTACACAGAAAAATAATTTGGATGCTCTCACCCAGTTTTTTCCTCAAGCTCATTATCTATCCCTAAGATCATCTCACAGTGCCTTAAATTAGAATTGTTTTTAATTAAGAAAAGCCACTTTTCCACAATCAATTTCTTTTCCCTCTGGGTACCAAGAGCCACCTATTTCACTTGGTCACTCTTTCATGTTTTCTCTAAAATACATACTACTTGCTTCTCCTCATACTACTCAGAAAGTTTGCCAAGGCGGGCAGAAGGCAATGTGCTATGTTCTTCCTAGGGCTTTGAGCCTGTGAACCATGTCAACAGTCCATGTCCGGTGTATTAATGATGTCAGGAGAGTAACATTTGCTGGTTTTCTTGAGAACCACCTTAGGTGAGGACTTTCATGGACATACAACTGTGCTGATAACAGGAATCCTTAAAGCACTGTCAGGCTTTCTATTTTCACTATCCAAGGTATGTTAATCAGTTTTGTGTTAACCTCAAAAGAAAGGATTGTTTTAGCTCACAGTTTTGGAGGTTTCGGTTCATGACCAATTGGCCCTGTGACTTTGGGCCTGTTGTGACACAGTACATTATGCCAGGAGCGTGCAGCTGAAGAGGCTGTTCACCTCATTGCCAGACATGAAATAGAGAGAAGAAGGGACAGGATCCCACAATCTCCCTCAAGGACATAGCCCCAGTGACCTAAAACCTCCCACTAGGCCCCACCCCTTAAAGATTCTATCACCTCTTAATACAGCCATACTGGGAACAAGCCTGTAATACATAGGCCTTTGTAGAACATTTAAGATCCAAATTATAGCATAAGGCTAATTATTCTAAATAGCATGTTTCTCTCACATAACTATTTACTACAAGTAGTACATTTGCTATATATATTATATTTGGGGGACCTCATGTCATTTTGCTAACATCAAATCATACAAGAAAAATATTGTAAGTAAAATTGTTGTTGTTGTTGTTAGGTGCCGTTGAGTCGGTATCCGACTCATAGCGACCCTCTGTACAACAGGGGGAACACTATTGTCAGTGCTTCTCTGCTGTTCATAGGATTTTCAATGGCAGATTGATTTTTGGGAGGGGGTTGCCAGGTCCTTCTCCCAAGCCTACAGCTTCTGGTGTTCCCAGGCGGTCTCCCATCCAGGTACTAACCAGGCCCCACCCTGCTTAGCTTCTGAGATCTGATGGGATCGAATGCCACAGGGCTATGGCTGCAGGCATAAGTAAAATTAAGAGGTTGTAACTGGAGGCACATAGCATTCCTAGGAAGCATCTAAGATTATAAATTAAAACAACATCAATAAAAGAAGAAAAAATTGTCAAATCCAATTTTACAAACTTGTAATAGTTTTATATAAAAAAAAAGTCCTCCCCAAATCCCTATACATTAGCACAAAATGGGTATTTAATAATGATTTTAGCATTTCTTGGGCATTTCACGCCAAGCAAAAACTGGGCAAGACACTTATAATGCCAGGTCCTGAGTGACTCTAAGGGAGTTAAGAATCCCTCACAGAAAATGTGCACAAACTGACCAATGTAGCATAAGGCACACCATGATTAAGACCAAAGTAGGCTGCTATGGAAATACACGGATATAGCCTCATCTATGTAACCAGCCAAACCCACAGTCACTATATAGGTGGCATTAACAGATAGTTTGATGAAGACCCTAATGACCATTTGTCATCACTTTTAGGAAGTATTCTACAATGTCACTATGAATCCATCACTTAAACATATGAGGAATAATCCATAAGCAATATTCATAAAAGAGGTAAATGCAAGAAAATATGGGGGATATTGTGACTTGTAATGCATGGTCTTTAAAAACTTCCCATGAGTTAATATACCTCAATGACATTCCCATACATTCTCCTCAGCCTAAAGAGTCCTAATTTGCTTGGTCTATACACCAAAAAAAGTAAAAGCCCTCACATCCCTTTTAAAAACTTTACTCTTTCTTTATCTCTTTTCTTCAAGTATGCACTAGTAACTGTGCTTATACACTATCCTTATAGCCAGTCTCTAAGATGGCCTTCAATAGTTACTGCCTTAAGTAACTCCTCACACACTGAATACAGTAGCCTGTGTAACCAACAGAAAGTTGCACAAATAACCGAGTATAACATCCACACGTAGGTGAGAAGGCACTGCAGTTTCATCTTGCTTCTTGATTTGCCATTCTGTAGAAAGCCATCTGCCTTGTCATTAAGACACTCAAGTGGTCCTAGGGAGACATTGATATATTGAGGAACTGAGGGCTCCTGTCAGCAGTCACAGGAGTAATTCATCTTGGAAATAGATTCTCCAGCCCCTCTCAAACTTTCAGACAACTGTAGTCCTTGACAACATACTGACTGCAACCTTATGAGACCCTAAACCAGAACCACCTAAGCTACTCACTCCCAAATTCCTGGCCCACAGAAACTGTGAGGTAATAAATGTTTGTTGTTTCAAGCCACTAAGTTTTAAGGTAATGTTATACAGTAACAGAAAACCAGTATGACTGTATTTAAGTATTTGGGCTGGGGTTTAGGTCAGTTAGTATACTGCTACTCTGTGCTCTCTGATGCCATGGGTTTGATCCCCAGTACTGCAAAAATGGGAGTTGGATGTGGCAATCCACTCCCGAAGCAATCCCAAAATAATCAGCCACTGAGAACCCTATGAACAGCAGTGAAGCACTGACATTGTCCCAGGCACAGCACAGTGTTGGGGAATGTTTCATCATGTTGTACATAAGGTCTATGAGTCAGACCCAACTCCACAGCACCTTACAACAACATACCAAAATTACTTTGCCTTGCTTCCAAAACACCTCTCAATAATGCCAACCATTTTGCTAACATTTTTAGTAGCAGTAGTGCACAGAAGAAACCACCTGCAGTGATTCTGAAATCATTTTTCCTGCATTCTATCTCCTGTCATGGGCCCATTGTCTTCCAATTATACATGCTATTTTGTGCTAGAGGGATGACATCACCAAGCCTGTGTTTTGAGGTGCATCTCCTGTTTTTCACACAAACCACTGTCCCATATTATCCTGCCATTTATCCTTAACCATTTAGCATGTGCCTACACAGAAGATTGACCTATCTTATAATAACTTGGAGAGTTCATCATGCAGTCAGTGCTACAGGTTATTAAAGAATGGATTCTAAGCTCTTCTTTGAGTTACTTTTTCATCTAGAAATGAATGTTTCTTTTATTTTTATGCATTTGAATTCATTTTCTATGATTATTTCTTGATTAGATAGCATATAAAAATTTAAATAGTTGGGACTTTAACATCTCACACTCAGCAATGGACAGATCATCCAGACAAAAAACAACAACAACAACAACAAAATGACAGTGTTAAATTACATGCTAGACCAAATGGACCTAAACTATATCTGCAGAACATTGCACCCAATAGCTGCAGAATATACATTTTTCACCACAGCACATGGAACATTCTCCAGGGTAGATCATGTGGTAGAACACAGAACAAGTCTCAGAAAATTACTAGACATTGAAATCATGGGCTGCGGATACAGCTCAGTGGTAGAGTGCTTGCCTACTATGCATGAAGCTCTGAATTCCTAGTTTTGATTCCTAGCTCTGAAAAAAAAATTGAAATCATATACAGTATCTTTTCTGAAAACAATGTGATAAAGCTAGGGAAAAAAGAAAAACTTTAGAAACCGCAAATGTTTGGAAATTAAGTAAGTTATTCTTGAACAGGCAATGGATCAAGGACAAAATTAAGAAAGAAATTAAAGAATATCTTGAAACAAATGAAAACGAAAACACAACATACTGAAGCCTAGGGAAGTTTATACCAATCAATGCCAACATTAAAAAAAGTATAAAGATCTCAAAAAAAAATAAAACAAAAAAAACAAACAACAACTTATAACTACACTTCAAGGAACTAGAAAAACAAGAACAAATCAAATCCAAAATTTGCAGAAGGAAAGAAATTATAATGATTAGAGCAGAAATAAATAAAATAGAGATTTAAAAAACAATACAAAAGATCAATGAAACAAAGAGCTGGTTCTTCAAAAAGATAAGCAAAATTGACAGACCCTTTGCTAAAATAAGAACAAAAGAAAGAAGAGTTAAACATGGCATGAAAAAGGAATTATTACAGCTGTCACTACAGAAATATAAAAGCTCCCTACAGATTATTATGAACAATTATAAGCCAAAGAAGCTGATAATCTAGAAGAAATGGACAAATTCCTGGACATACACATCTTACCAAGATTGAACCATGAAGAAATAGAAAATTGAAATGGAATAATAGTGCATAATGAGATTGAATCAGTAATAATCATATAAAAAAATCTCCCATCAAAGAAAAGCCTAGGACCAGATAGCTTCACTTCTGAATTCTACCAAACATTTAAAGAACTAATACTAATTGTTAAATCATTCCCCAAAAACTGAAATGGAAGGAATTCTTCCAAATGCATACTATGAGGCTAGCATTATTCTGAGTAAAAACAAGACAAGGACATAACAACAGAAAAAGAAAGAAAGAAAGAATGAATGAATGAATGAATGAAAGAAAGAAAGAAAGAAAGA
Organism: Pedetes capensis; assembly: GCA_007922755.1. Classification (NCBI taxonomy): domain Eukaryota; kingdom Metazoa; phylum Chordata; class Mammalia; order Rodentia; family Pedetidae; genus Pedetes; species Pedetes capensis. The sequence continues at coordinate 114,892 of VMDO01003833.1, forward strand.
TGAAAGAAAGAAAAAAGAAAGAAAGAAGGAAGAAAGAAAGAGAAAAGAAGGAATACTATAAACCAACATCCTTGATGAATATAGATGCAAAAATTACAGTAAACCAAATCAAACATCACATTAAAAAGACTAGTCACTATGATCAAGTGGGATTCATTCCAGAGATGCAAAGATGATCCAAATTATGCACAACAAGAAATATGATACACCTCACCACAGAAATATACTACATCAACTGAATGGACAAAAACCATAAGATCACCTTAACAGATGTAAAAAAAAAAAAAACATTTGATAAAATTCACCATCCTTTTATAATGAAACTCTGAAAACAATCATAAAAATTCATATGGATGCACAAAAGACCTCAAATTACTAAAGCAATCCTGAGCAGAAAGATTAATACAGGTGGCATCACAATGCCTGATTTCAAATTATACTTCATAGCCATACTAACAAAAACAGCATGGTACTGGCACAAAAACAGACATATAGGCCAATGGAATAGAATAGAGGATCTATAAATAAACCCATGTATCTACAGCCCCCTAGTATTCAACAAAGTTGTCAACAATATATGTTGAAGAAAAGATAGCCTCCTCAATAAATGGTAGTGGGAAAACTGGATATCCCTATCTAGAGGAAAACATAGGGAAAACACTTCAAGACACAGACATAGACAAGGACTTTCTGAAAAGGACTCTAATAGCACAGGCAACAATAGGAAGAACTGACAAATGGGATTGCACGAAATTAAAAGTCTTTTGCACAGCAGAGGACACAATTCAGAGTGAAGAGTCAACCTACAGAATGGGAGAAAACCTTTGTCAGCTATACATTAGACAGGAGATTTTTTTCTCCCTTTATTAGTAAATGACGATGGTGTACAGAGTAATACAGCAATGGGTTTTTCCATTATGGATCCTTTACATCAGGTCTAGCAACACTTTCATCAACCCACAAAGTTTATGGAGCCTTATGGCTAGTTTGTAGTTAAACTCAGATCATTGTTTGGCCTATCTTCCCCTGCTTTTCCAATGTACTAATGAAGTTGTGTTGTTTACATTGAAATTGACCTCTTTCCCTTCACCCCTCCACATTGAGGCTCCTTCCCATCCCATCTTCTCCAATCTTCACCTCCCTCTACTAGATCCCTCCCTCCTTCTTTCCACACCTTAAATTGTCTCTTCTACCAGAAGCTGTAGGCTTGGGAGAAGGACCTGGCAACCCCCTCCCAAAAATCAATCTGCCATTGAAAACCCATGCACAGCAAAGAAGCACTGGCAATAATGTTTCCCCTGTTGTACAGAGGGTTGCTATGAGTCAGATACTGACTCGATGGCACCTAACAACAACAACAACACTAAGCTTAATTGTGCATTTTTATATTGCAACTTATATATAGGATTTTTTCCCTCCTTTAAGTATGATTCAGAATCCACATATGAATGAGAACATATGGTATTTCTCTTTTGGGGCTTATGTTCATTCGCTTAAGATGATGTTCTCCAATTCCATCCATTTTGCTGCAAATAACATTATTTCATTTTTTAAACTGCTGAGTAGTATTCCATTGCGTATATGTAGCATCATTTTTTATCCATTCTTCTGTTGATAGGCACCTTGGTTGATTCCATATCCTTGCTATTGTTAAAAATGCTGCATTGAATATAGAGATGCCAGTGTCGCTGTGGTATGATGACTCATCTACCTTTGGGTATATTCTCAGTAGTGGTATAACTGGGCTGTAATATCTAGAATATATAAAGAATTTTTAAAATTACACACCAAAATAACAAAGTATCCAATCAAAAAAATGGGCAAATGAACTGGACAGAGATTTCTCAAAAGAAGAAATACAAATGGCTAAAAATATGAAAAAAATGTTCAGCATCCTTAGCCATCAGGGAAATGCAAATCAAAACTACATTGAGATACCATCTTACCACAGTCAAATGGCTAGTATCAACAAAAGAAATAATAACAAATGCAGGCAAGGATCCACTGCTGGGAAAGTAGATTGGCACAGACACTATGGAAATCAGTATGGAGATTCCTCAAATAACTGAAAATAGAACTATCATATGACCTAGCTATGCCACTCCTGGGTATATATCCAAAGGAATATAAGTCAACATACCATAGCAATACCTGCTCATCCATGTTTACTGTGGCACTATTCACAGTAGTCAAGATATGTAATCAGCCTAGGTGTCCATTAACAGATGAGTGGATAAGGAAAATGTGGCAATATATACACCATAGAGTTTTATTCAGCCAAAAAGAAGGACAAAATTATGGCATTTGCTGGAAAATGAACAGAACTAGAAAGCATCATTTTAAACAAAATAAGCCAGACCCAGAAAGACAAACATCACATACTTTCTCTCACATGTGGGTGTTAGATTTCAATATATTTTCAGCATTAAAATATATACTTCTGGAAAGTAGAAGGGGGGCTATGTAGGGGGAGAAAGGAACTATAAAAAGGGAATGAGGGAAATAAGAAAGGGTAATGGGAGACAGGAAGAGAAATATCACGTTTTGCCCTTAAGGCAAAATCTGGACACACACACATAAACAAGACATACAAGTAAAAGGGGGACCACTGGTGGGCAGAAAGGGGAAGAAGGAGGGCAGCCATGATAGGGTATAGGGGAAGATGAACATGAGCCATGATACAATGATATTCATGTATGGAAATGTCATAATGAAACCTATTAAGTTGTACACTAACTAAAAAACTACCAGTAAAAAATGAATAAAAATTTAAAAGAAGAAAACTCTGAACAAATTAGGTACAGAAGAAATATCCCTCAACAAAATAAAGCCCATATATAACAAGCCAATACCTAACATCATAATGAAATTGGGGAAAGCTAAAGGTTTTCTCACTTAATATCTGGAAAAAAGAGAAGGATGCCCACTATCACCATTTTTATTCAATTTAATACTGAAAGTTCTAGTCAGGGAAATCTGGTAAGAGAAGGAAATAAAGGATATCCAAATCAGAAAGGAGGAAGTCAAATGCTCAGTGTTCCCTGATGATATGATCTTATATTTAGAAAACCTCAAGGACTCCAGCAAAGAAAAACTATTAAAATGAATAAACATGCGGGCATGGTGGCACACACCTGTAATCCCAGACACTAGGGAGGAAGAGGCAGGAGGATTGCAAGTTCGAGACCAGAGGCAGTCTGCATAACTTAGCGAGACCCTGTCTCAAAAAGAAAAAAAAAATG
>VMDO01003833.1:118233-135863 GCA_007922755.1 Pedetes capensis
AAAAAAAAAAAAAAAAAAAAAAAAAAAAAAAAAAAAAAAAAAAAAAAAAAAAAAAAAAAAAAAAAAAAAAAAAAAAAAAAAAAAAAAAAAAAAAAAAAAAAAAAAAAAAAAAAAAAAAAAAAAAAGAAAAGAAAAGAATAAACACAAACAGCAAATTTGTAGGAAACAAAATCACCATGTAAAAATCAATAATGTTGTTATATGACAATAGCCAATTATCTGAAATAGAAATCAAGAAAGTAACCCCATTTACAACAGTTTAAAAACAGAATACTTAGAAATACCTGAGAGATGAAAGAATACCATAAAAGTGAAAATTATAAAACATTAAAGAAAGAAACTAAAGGGGACACAAAAAGTGGAAAGACATCCCATGTTCCTGGATTAAAAGACTCAATATTATTAAAATATCCATACTACCTGAAGTTATTTACAGATTCAATGCTTCTCCATGAAAATGTCAATGGAATTCTTCACAGAACTAGAAAAAATAATTTTAAAATTTATATGGAACCCCCCAAAATAGCCAAAGCAATCTTGAGCAAAAGAATAAAGCAGGAGGCATTACACTACCTGACTTCAAAACACACTACAAAGCTGTGATAATCAAAACAGTATAGTACTAGTATAAAAACAAGCATATAGACCATTGGAACAGAATAGTCAAGAAATAAACCCACACATCTGTATTGTATTGTAAGTTGCCCTATGCACAACAGTACAAAACACTTCCCAACACTGTGCCATGTACATAATCTTTTTATGTTTGAGTCCATTATTGCAGTCACTATGTTTCTTCTCATTTTAAGTCATGCCACATCAGCCAAATGGAGATCCCAAAGATTTTACTCCCATTGTCATCATTAAGGTCTACTGTACTTTGAGGAGGCAACTATTCCCCAGTCTTTTGAATGCCTTCCAGTCTGGAGAGCTCATTTTCTGGCACTATATTTGACAGTGCTTCTCTTCTATTGATAGAGTTTTCAATGGCTAATTGTTTTGGTAGTGGGCTGCCATGTCCTTCTCCCTAGTCTGTGTTAGTCTGGAAGCTCACTGAAAGCTGTCCACCATGGGTGGTACTGCTGGGTTCTGAAATACTGGTGGTATAGCTTTCAGCATCAGAGCCACACACAAGCCCCCAACAGCACATCAAGCTGACAAACATGTAGGGGCATGCATCTATAGCCAACTGATTTTCAACAAAAGTGCTAAGAACATGCACTAGAAGAAGGAGAGCCTTTTCAATAAATGGTTTTGGGAAAATTGGATGTCCACACACAGGAAAGTAAAGCTAGAACCCCATGTCTCCCCAGTTACAAAAATCAATAAAATAATAGACTATAAACTTAAGCATAATATCTGAACTATAAAACTTCTAGAAGAAAACATATGGGAACTACCTCAGGATATTGGTATTAGTAAAGATTTTTTAGATAAGGCCCCAAAACACAGGGAACAAAAGCAAAAATAGACAAATGGCATTACATCAAACTAAAACTTTCTGTTCAACAAAAGAATAATCAATAGGGTATAGAGACAACCTACAGAATAGTAGAAAATATTTGCAATCTATACCTCTAAAAAGTAGGTGATATCCAGAATTTAAAAGGAACTACAAAAACTCAATATCAATAGAAACACAAACAACCAGAATATGTACATTTTTATGTACCAGGTTTAAATTTTTTCAATTGTTTTTTCACTTTTTACTTTGAAATAATTTCTAATAAATTTGAGAGTTACAACAGAATACCCATGCATACACATATACATTCAATGCATAGGTTTTTTAATCCTTTCGGAGTAATTTGTGTGCTTCATGAATATTCACCTCCAAATATTTCAATGTGCATAAGAATAAGGACTTTACCTATATAATTATAGTACAATGAAGACAATTAACTTAAGTGAGGAAATTAAGTAGTGATGTAATAATACCATCAAATCTATTGACATAATTCAAATTCCATCCTAATAACATAATTATTTTAATGATTTTTCACGTGGAAGCTTTTCAGAGCCTTTACTAATGAGTAAACATTTGTCATTTCAATTATCAAACATTAATGAAGGCCATCTTTGACCCTCCAAGAATTTAAGACCTAATGTGAGAGTAGTATCAAGTAGATGGCGATGACAAGGCAATGTAAAATGTGATTAGGGTCAAAAAGGAATTACATAGTAAGAATAAGAGTTTAGAAAGTATTTCATACTGGTAAGTAGAGAAGAAATAGCATTAATGAATACCTTACAGAAAAGATCCTAGGGAGTCTTTGGCTGGGTAGATTTTGCTGAGTAGATGGAGCAGAATAAATTATATGCAGAGGAATTAGATGAAGGAAAGGCAGGAAAAGCAGCTTCTCACAAAGGTGAATAGGCAACATTGTTTGCAACACTGAATGGAGAAGGACATGAATGGAAGAGGAAGTTTAGGGCAGATCAGAAATGGTGTTGAATATCATGGTAAGATTTACAGAAGGTAAATACCTAAATACTTATGAAATCTCAGGTGGTCCAAGAATGAAGGAATTTGAGAAAAATGAACTGGAAAATAGAACTTCATCAACCTAGGAAGAAAGGTACTTACAGTGTTCTTGTTATTTTGTTTGTTTGTTCTTTCTATCAAAAATATTGATTGAAGAACCTGAAATATTTCAGGTTTGACCAACCCCTGACACAGTACAAGCACACACATACACACACACACACACACACACACACACTCCAAGCAGAATGGATTAGAAAAGAAAAATGAGGTATTATGATGCCTCCTGCTACTTAGGATTGTTTTGGCAATATGAGGTCTTTGTACTTCCATAAAAATTTTAGGATTGTTTTTTCTATTTCTGTGAAATATATCATTGAAATTTTGATGGAGATTGCATTGAATCTGTAGATTGATTTTGGTAGTATAGCTATTTTTACAATATTGATTCTTCTGATCCATGAACACGGGAGGTCTATTCATCTACTGGTATCTTCTGTGATTTCTTTCTTTGGTGTTTTGAAGTTTGCATTGCAGAGGTCTTTAGGGTCTTTGGTCAGATTGACTTCTAAATATTTAATTTTTCAGTGGGCTATTGTGAATGGGGACTGAAGATTACCTCAATTGGTAGAGTGCTTGTTCTGAGTGCTCTGAGGCCCTGCATTTGATCCTCAGAACCGCAAAAATGGGAGAAAGCCTTGCAGCCCCCTCCCAAAACAACCAGCTGTTGAAAACTGTACAAATAGAAGAAATGCACTGAGATACTGCCAAGCATGACACAGTGTCGGGGAGTGTTTTGTTCTTTTGTGAATAGAGTCTCTATGATTCAGTTCCAACTTGACAGCATCTATCAATAACATTGTGAATGGGATTGTTGTTTTGATTTCTTTTTCTTCCTGTTTGTTATTGGTATAAAGGAATGCCACTGATTTTTGAGTGTTAATTTTGTAGCCTGCTACTTTTCTGAAGAAGCTGATGAGTTTTAAGAGTTTTCTAGTGGATTTTTAGGATCCTTTAGATATAGTATCATGAGCCAAAACAGTGCAGGAGGCATCACAATACCTGACTTCAAGCTATACTACAGGGCCACAGTGGCAAAAATAGCTTGGTACTGACACAAAAACAGGTATGAAGATCAATGGAACAGAGTAGAAGACCCAGATATATGCCCACACAACTATAGCCACCTGAACTTTAACAAAGAGGCTAAGGAGATACAAAGAGGCTAAAGGGATACATTGGAGAAAAGATAGCCTTTTCAACAAATGGTGCTGGGAAATTTGGATATCCCTATGTTGAAGAACCTATATGAGAATCAACTCAAAATGGATCAGCAAGCTCAACATAAAACCAGAAACCTTAAGACAACTAGAAGAAAAAATAGGAGACACATTCCAACACATAGGTATCAGCAAGTACTTCCTTAACAAGGCTCCAATTGCCCAGGAAATTGCACCAAGAATTGACAAATGGGATTACATAAAACTAAGAAACTTTTTTATAGCAAAATAAATAATTAATAAGGGGAGAGCCCACAGAATGGGAGGAAATCTTTGCATCTTACACATTTGACAGAGAATTAATTTATAGGATGTACAAATAATTCAAGAAATCAAACAATAAAGCAATAAATAATCCAATAAATAAGTGGGTAATGGAACTGAACACAGTTCTAAAAAGAGGAAATTCAAATGGCCAATATACACATGAAAAAATGCTCAATGTCTCTAGCCATCAGGGAAATGCAAATGAAAACTACACTGAGATTCCATCTCACACCAGTAGGAATGGCCAAAATTAACAAAACAAACAACAAATGATGGGATGCAGAGAAAAAGGAATACTTTTATACTGCTGATGGCACTGTAAATTAGTTCAGTCACTATGGAAATCAGTATGGAGATATCTCAGTAAACTAAAAATAGAACTACCATATGATCCAGCTATACCACTTCCAGGAAAAGAAGATAAGTCATCATATCACGGGAACACTGGCACTTCCACAGTTAATGCAGCACTCTTCACAATTGCAACCTAGATGTCTATCAACAGAGGACTGGGTTTTTCAAATGTGGTGTAAATACACAATGGAATATTATTCAGCAGTAAAGAAGAATGAAATTATGTCATTTGAAGTAAAATGGATGGAACTGGAGAGCATCATTTTAAGTGAAATAACCCAGATTCAAAGAAAGAAATACCAGATGTTCTCTCTCATATGTCGGAGTTAAATCTACCTTAAAGAAAAAAATATACATATATAAATGTATAATCTTACTTACCTAAGATTGGGAAATCCAAGTGGACCCAATATAGGGAAGTTGAGGTAGAGGGGGAATAATGTAGAGGGGTAAAGAGGGAGAGAAAAAATGCAAAATACAGGATGCAATTTTATAAAAATACAAAAAAATCATGGTATAACTCATGGTTGCACATGCCTATCATTACACGCTAATTGAAAATCCGTCCCCCCTCCCATTTTGTTTGTTTCTTGCTTGTGTGTTTTGTTCTGTAAAATGTTTAAGGAGATGGAAGGGTATTCAATCCTGATTTGATAGTTGCATAATGAATATATCAACTGAATTATCACTCTGTATCTCTCCAATATGTATAATTAAAATGCCAAAAAACGAAAAATCAAATTATAACAAGGAGAAAGGAGAGGAAATATAATTTGATGTTCAGCAGGATACCTGAATGTCATCCGATGTTAGGTGCTTCCTTGCACATGACAAAGACAATAATGGGAAGCTAAGAATGTGTATGGTCCCACCTTAGGAATGTTTTCCAATGGTGCCAGCAGCTATCATAGGAAGGATGACAACAGGCATTCTGCCTCTGCCACTGTCATGACAAAGGGCACTTACATGTCACCTGCTCTCCTTTATCTGAATTATTAAGCCGATCTTCAGTTACTGAGATTCTCATTGTTAAGTCTCAGATGAGCAATCCAAGTCAACCATTCCAACATGGGCAGACACACAAATGCATGAACACATATGAATACAAACACACATAGAGAGCATTCCTTTAACAGGGCATGTTATTTAGGCTTCTTAATATTCATTTTAGGCTTCTTAATATTCATCCAAAAGTTTCCAGAGTTCTACTGAGCCTTCATGGTAAGATACAGTAGAACAGAATGTTACATTTGAAGGCCTTAATTGGGTCCTATCAAAATCCTCTCATTTTTTATATGAAATAACTGATACCCCATGTTACAATGATCACTCATGGTAACAGAGCTAGCTTAGGGGAGGACCAATACCAGTATCCAGAACTCAGGTCTCCTAACTTCCAGTCTAGTCACCTCTCTTTCAGGTAAAACAGTCATAGTCTTTTAAAAATAATAGCCCATCTGTGTATGTAGCAACAAACACTTCCTGAAATGCAAATTCACTAAAAGTGAGATTCTCCAAGTAACTAAGTTTCTTACTGATCTCACTTGAAGATGTGAATGAGAGAGTACATGAATTATTTACACATTTATGCTGTACAGATGTCTCAATAACCAGGAACATTGGTGACTCAACTGCCACTCTTCCTGGAGCACACAGTGCTGAACCACTAATCCAGACCAGGATGCGGAGTGACCACAAGTATCTCTTGCAGCAGGCACTGCCAAAAGAGAATCTGAACACTTTTATCCCGGTGGTTTGAAGCCCACATGGTCAAAAGCTCTGAAGACTTCAGGAAAAATGTGAGGAAACTGCTGAGGAAGTATAGTAGGTGGAAAACCATAATTATTCAAGCTGTATTTGGTCAAGACATTTGGAAGAAAATGCTTGGGCAGCCTCCTCTCCCACCTCCGCTTCCTCACCAAAGCATATATATATATATGCAAATATAAAAAGCCATAACCCAAACTACCACTTTATGGCTCTTAAAATATGGCTTTGTTTTAGAAGTCAAGCGCTACAGGCTGAATCATCAACATCACTTCCTGTGGTATCTAGACAGATCTTTTATTCAAAAAATGACCCTGTCTGACCCTGAGTAATAATTGGAGAACAATTTCATATTGACGGGAAAATTAAGAGCCATTCTCCATATCACTTCCTTCATTTACATCAGCCATAATTCTCTCTTCTGATTGCCCTGTGACTCCTGACTTATCCTTTTCTGCCATCTGTAGTGAAATCCAGGATCTGGATGGCATGAGGGCACAGGGCAGATTACCCAGGGCAAATTGAAGTCTGGCTCAGCACTGAACTGATCTCTGGCAAACCACTTGCTCACTTCCTGCTTTATTCCCTTTCAGAAACATTAACCAGGAAAGCAGTTTGAACAGCAAGCAAACTTATAATTATGAGAGATGTATTTTCCCTGTGCCACTCTTACTAACTTCCCAAATGCCTAAGATGCATTGACTTATGTGTGAACATAGCCATTAGCAGAAAGGTGCTCCAACACTCTAAGTTTACAGAAGATGATGTTGTAGTCCAGAGAAATGCAGTGTATACACAAGGTCACATAGTCATTTCCTAATAGATTCTCCTTGCCAATACTGGGCCAAAATTCAAGGTCCTGTCAGTTTATTTTGCCCAGTAATACATATCACTACATACAAAGATAATAAAGACACAATTACTTTTTTCTGTCCCTAATGCCATTCTTAATAGAGTTGCTGTTGTTAGATTGCCATCAAGTCATATCCGACTCATAGCAACCCTCATCGGGTTTTCAATGGCTGATTGTTTCAGGATTGCCTTGGGAGTGGATTGCCACATCCTTCTCCCATTTTCAGGGGTGCTGGGAATCAAACCTGGGACCTCAGAGACTACAGAGCGGTGCTCTACCAACTGAGCTAAATCTCAGCCCATCTTAATCAAGTACAAATATAGAAATAATAGGACCTAGGGTGCTTATAAAAGTTTAACCCTAAAAAAATGATTAGATGGCCAAAGACTGTAATAAGCCTACTTGTAAATGCTCCTTTTCATTCCTAAAATAAGGAGCTATGGTGAATTGGGTCTGCTCAACCTATGATCAAAGGAGCAGACAAGACATAGGCCTGGAAGTAGTTTTATGAACAGATATGGAAGGAGTTGATGGAGGGTAAACTGATGCTTCCCAATTTCCTCAGAGCAATTTTGTTTCTCTACAGTGTCCTTGGTACCCAGAACAGTACCTGACAGAAAGCACAGCAAATTAACAAGGGAATGAATGAATGAATGAATCTAAAGTATGAAAAGCATAGAGAAGAGTCAACTATGTAGACTTGAACAAAGAATTTAAGAAAAGAAAAACTAAAAATGAAAAGGGAGTTGGGCAAGATCTATAAGTAGTAAACTAGCCAAATAGAAGACACTTGAAAATGTATATTCTAGCCGGGCACAGTGGCACACATCTGTAATCCCAGCTATTCAGGAGGCAGAGGAAGGAGGATCTCAAGTTCGAGACCAGAGGCAGTCTGCGTAAGTTAGTAATACCCTGTCTCCAAAAAAAAAAAAAAAAGTAAAAAGTAAAAAAATGGGTTGAGGGTGCAGCTCAGTGGTACAGCACTTGCAAAGCACACAAGTGCGAGGTCCTGTGTTCAACCCCCAGTACTACAAAGAAAGAAAGAAAGAAAGAAAGAGAGAGAGAGAGAGAGAGAGAGAAAGAAAGAAAATATATATTTGAAGTCACTTTTTTTTTAAGAATTGGTAATTTTTATGCACCACGCTGTAGTTGTGCATCCCTTTGTTTTTGTTAGGTCCTCTTGAGTCGAGTCCAACTCATAGTGACCCTATGTACAACAGATGAAATACTACTCAACACTGTGCCATCCCAGCACTATGTCAGTGCTTCTCTGCTGCTGTCTGCCTCAATGTGTTCATCAAGGGATATATAAATGCAGTTTAGGAAAAGGAAAGCTTTTATTATAAAATAATGTAAAACATATACTTGAAATATAAACAGAAAGAAAAAGGATTCATATATTTGAAGACTTACTTTTGAGAAGTAATTAAAGTCTATGATAGTCTTTGATGAAATTCATATTGGGGCTGTAGGTAAAAATATTTTAATGGGTTCCCAATACATAAGCATTTGTACATTACCCATATAAAGTAAGGATTTCCCTTATGTACAGGGGGGCATAAATACTCACCAACTATAATGTTAACAATAAACCAAAAATTATAAGGATAATATCAAAATAATTACAGTGTTCATGGGGAAAAAAATACTTCTACTTTTAGGAAGGTTCTGATATCTCCAAGGAGGCTAAAGACATTTGAACTAATGCCATGAGCTCTGAACTAGACCACAAGCTTTGCAACCTCTAACACTTCCTTAATGTCTTCTCTTCTTGTCCTTAGCAAATGCTTTCTCCTTTTTGTTTTTATTATAAACTCCCTCTTTCAACTCATTTTGTAAATATCAAAATCTCTAATAGCAGCACCTGAACTTTACTGTTAATATTGAAAACTACAGGTACTGAAAAGCGTGACCCCATCACTGAGTATATTCATTTCCTTCTACAAAGAAGCATTCTTCTGCTTCTTTGTAATAAACTACATTATTGCCATGTGTTCAAGGTTTTAAACTTCCTAATCATTTAATTTGCAATGGAAAAATAAAATGTAATGGATTTAAACCGTCCACAAAAACCATCTTAATTGAAGAATCTATGGAGGGTGGAAATAGTTTCCTGTTTGGAATATATTTTCCCAGCCCTGATAATTTGACAAAATCTATGATTCACGTCCATGATTCCCTCAAGTTAACATGTACGCTTCCCTTCCCTAGTTGTTCAAAATTCAAACCATCATATATAAGCTCCTTATCAACTTATTGTTCTCTTTGCAATTTTCATAATCATATTCCATATCTAGTTAATAATGCATAGAGGGCATAAGTAAAAATATTCTTTCTACTAGAAACTACATAGAAATCTCTAGCAGAACCAACTCTCCATCCTTTCAACTGATTCTTGTATGTTACTTGGAGCTGCTGGTTACCTTTTGACATAACCAACCCCATCTCCTCAACTCAACCATAAGATCTTTGAAAAAAAGACCATGGCATTTTCTTTCATTTTGTTGTTGTTATTGTTGTTTTTGTTGTTATTGTTGTTGCTATTTTGCCCTTGGGGGATGAACTCAGGACCTCACACATATTTTGCAAGTGCTCTACCACTGGGCTGTACCCCTAGTCCATCATATTTCTTTAAATCTTCAGTCAGAGTTTCACTGAGTTACGCAGGCTGCCTCTGGCCTTGACTTCTGATCCTCCTGCCTCCACCTCCCAATTTGCTGGGATCATAGGCGTGAACCACCGAACCTGGTGGCCATGGTATTTTACTTGTCTCCCATTCCACTCCTCTCTGGTTTCTACTTCTCTCCCCATCTGGAATAATATAACAAACCGATGCTAAGAAAATGTTGCTGGATTAGATCTAAAGTAGGAGCTATGAGGTCACAAAACATTGACATCCAATTGGGCAGGGAGCTGAGAGTTTGAGGTCAGTCAAGGGACCATATCCTGTGAGTCACAGCCAGCCAATATGAGTCCAGAGGGATAAGAGATAAATAACTGAGAGAACAAGGTGCCTCAGCTGGGAGCCCAAGTAACTTTGGGAAACAATCCCCACACTACCACTAGGTGGTGCTTGAGCTCAAAGCTACTCTTGGTTGGCCAAGTCCCCACTTTAACTTAAAGGCATCTCCATGGATTTACAGAAATATTTCCCCCTACATTGGAACTGAAACTAAATTATGAACTGCATCAACCCAGAAGATCTTGCTGTTCATCAGAAAAATATAAAGACACTATTCTGAATTTTATCCAAAGAAAAGCTTTGCTTTCCTAGCAACCCAACAATCCTGAGCACAGTACCTTTGCCTGAGGTATGGGTATTCCCTACTGTACCTAGGAGATTTCACTTTCAAATTCTAGGTCCACATAAGAAAGATTTCTTAAAATAAATTTCAATGCAGCAAAATTTGAATCTGCATATTGCCAATTTTATAGTTAGCACAAAACATGTTGGACATTAACAGAGGAAAATGTTGTCTAAATGGGTAAAGATGGTAAAAAGTGAATTATAAATATTAGGTTTCAGATGAGTAAACAAATATGAAGTACTGTTAAGGTTATTAATGTCTTTATATGTATGTGCGCATGTGTATATACAAATGAAAAAATACACACAAATAATTTCTTCAGATTAGTTGGATCAGAAGGTTAAATTTACACTTTACTGGCACAAGAATTAAAGGTAAACTAAGTCTAATTCTTTTCTGAGTCATGTACTTCATGTGTCAGGTTAAAAGCAATAACATTAAGAATCTAATTAACCAGAAATAATCTTGGAAATATACTGAAAACTCAAAATTTGCATGTAAAAACAAGGTAGTGAATCAATAATTTTACAAAATGAATATATATCTACACTAGATTAGAAGCAAATGAAAAAAATCATCTCCATGAAAGAAATATGGCTTCAGATCTCCACTATCCAACAGAGCCATGTAGAGCCATGTCTGAAATGGGCAGAGCACTTGGCTATCTTCCCAGGAGCCCCATAGTCACATAGAATTAGCTCTTGACAAACCAGGAAGAACTCAGGTTTTGAGCTATGTACTCTTACTATTGAGGACACATATTTTTTTTAACCTGTCCTAAGCCATTAAATTGTTAGATTAATTTTCTTTAATGACGAGCCAGATTCATGTGCATCATTTCAAAAGATAGAGAAACAACCTTAATGAAGACATTTGCCTTAGAAACTGCTACAATCAAAGACAGGCCTTTTCAGATATAATTAATTTTTTCCAAGATAACTTATCTTATTAAAATATGTAATTTACTGTGGTTTCAGGTTATCTGAAACCTTTCCAAGATTGAAAGCTAATGTTAATTTCTTGCCTATAGGCAGTATAACTTGAACTAATAGAATAAGGTACATAAAAGCTAAACCTGTTTATTCATATCCAAGGTTCTTATAGGAATCTGGTTGTGCCCAGGAATCTGCACATAGCTTGATACTGTGTTTCAAAGGGAAGCCAAGAAAGAGCATAAGTGTCCCAGCCAAAAGGATTCAGACTCCCCCAGCACTCCCCAGAGCATCCTTGACTCATGAGGACTTCAGAAGAATTCCCTTGCACAGATATAATTTTTGACAACATCAGTATGCTCAATTCTAAAATCAGTGCATTTGGAGGTTTAATGAGGCACTTTGTTATTCTCTGAAATAAAATGAGAAAATAGAGACAGAGTTCTTCAGGCTTAATTACCACATCTGTTATTAGGCACTTTACCATGATTGACTGGAGTGTATGTCGGACACAGTGCCAAAAAGCCTCCCCATAAAAGCAGCTTCCCACTCTCTGCCTGAATGGCATCAGCCTCTGTGACAGCCAGGATTTCCATGGCAAATAAGCAAAGCCCAGAGCCCACAAGCCCCTGTGCCAGCTGAAGGCAACTCTTTCTGGTGCCAGCTAAGATGGAAGCAGGGCCTGGGCTGCTTGCTCTGACTTCTTCTATCCCCCTCTGGCTTCTCTCCCTCCCTCTGTCTCACCCACAGGACACTGCAGAGCCATGGCAGAAGGAGCAAGGCAACACTAGGAGAGGCTGAGCTATATTTTTGTTAGGATACCTACCTACAGGCATTAAAATTAGGAGTTACGATGGGATGTTGCAGATTAAAGGTGTTTTTTTGCTTCTAAAGAAATTAAGACTTTAGCATCAAGAAAGATGGTTTCTCTAACGCCTAACCATTTGGATGACGTAGGCCCTATGAACAAACAATTCTGAAGACCAAAAACTAAATGAGATTTCAGATATTTGATGTTGCCTGCATATTAGAGAAACCAGTTGCAATCATTCCTTGTAGCCAGTAAACGACTCCCTTAAGTCTGTTATGCAGGTAACAGGGAGATTTATTAATGAGACTGCAGTTCATTTGCAAAGGTTGCTGTATACAATGTGCTATCATTTAATTTTTAAAAGTGCAAAAATCAGAATGTCCACTGCTGATTATATCCCTAAGTCAAGTTCATGCACGAAAGCCTACTCTTCAGACCAGACACAAAAGCATAAAATCTACAGTAAACAACCTCGCATCTGTACCCATGCTGGGTAGAGAAATACACAAATACTCATGTCAACTCCACATGTATGGAGAAATCAGAAGTTAGTGGCTCAGAAGTTCATAAATAATGAGAAAAGACTAAAACATACACATCACTTGAATACATTCTTTTGCAACTATCAGGTATAAAGGGAATGTCTTTGAGGCATTCTCCTTAATTTGCAATTTGAGAAAAGACAATATACACTTATGATGTACTCCGCAGTTATATTTTTATCCCAAGCAATAGTTGTTGTTAGGTGCCATTGAGTCAGGTTTGAATCATAGGGACTCTGTATACAACAGAATAAAACACTCCTGGACACTTGTGACAAGCCCAGCACTGTCAGTGTTTCTCTGCTATTCATAGGATTTTTGATGACTGATTGTTTTGGGAGTGGCCTGCCAAAGTCCTTTTCCTATTTTTGTGGTGCTAGGGATTGAACACAGGGCTTCAGAGAACACAGAGCAACCCTCTATCAACTGAGCTAAACCCCAGCCCACGCAATATCTATAGTGTTTTGGATGTATGGTGAATAAAGCATGGAAAGGCTGGGGCTAGTTCAATTGGTAGAATGCTGCTCTGTACTCTCTGAGGACCTAGGTTTGATCCCTAGCACTGAAAAAATGGGAGGACATGGCAATCCACTCCCCAAGCAATCCCAAAACAATTAGCCATTGAAAACCCTGAGGGTTGCTACGAGTTGGACCTGACTTGACAGCATGTGACAACAAAGTATGAAAAACTGGGAAGCAGAGTCTTCTTAGAAAAGTCTTCTCAACATTTAATAAAAATAAAAAGAATATATAGTCTTATCTAAAAAGGAATGAGCACTTATTAAAGTCAATGACTACATACTTTGAGAAATTCCAATGTGGAATAACTCTTTCTTTGGGGGATTGGAATTGAAGGTCACTTCTCTAGAGATTTGCACTGAAAGCATGCACTTTTCAACAATCTTTCCAGCCTCAGGAAGAAATAAGGTTTAAGGAGTAAATGTTAGCCTTCTCAAACAAATGGTAGACTAATTTGGTATCATTTGCTTCCTGCAAGCCAGGTTTCCTCATGGGCTACCCACATTCCTCAGACTTTCTCTTCTCTGCCCCTACAATATAAATGGTTGAGGCTATTTTCAAACTAAGCCCTTCCCTCAATCTCTTTCCTCTTTACCCATTAATGAGCCTCTGGTAACCCCTTGAGGAGAGAAGAAATTGATAGAGCATGGAAAAATAAAATTAACCTATTCTAAAATAATAGAAAGGTCCTTCTCCAAACAAGTAAAAATGAGTAATCTTAAAGCAAAATTCTTCAAAAGAATTTTTACAAGTAATGTTTTTTGTGATATTACAGAGAGAGGAGCTATACTTTTAAAAAAATCTAAAAATAATTTGACAGTGTATCTTTGGACATGATACCAAAAACACAGGCAATAAAAGAAAACACAGATAATGATGACTTCATCAAAATTAAAACTTTTTGTGCATCAAAGGACACCATCAATAGAATGAAAAGGTAACCACAGAGTAGGAGAAGATGTTTGTAAATCATGTATATGAGACAGAATCAGTATCCAGAATATAAAAAGAACTCCTACAATTCAGCAAACAAAACAACCTAATTTTTGGAATGGGCAAAGGATGTGTATAGACATTTCTTACTATTTTTTAATTCAAGAGTTTATTTTTTTATTTCACAGGATTTTTAGTATCAGGGCACATCATTACTTTGTTGAGAATATTTATGTGAAAAACAGATTTATTGTATAACATTTCATCCACGTGTTGTGTTTCATTTCCTTATTTTAGATACACACACATTTTAAAGAAGCAAAATTAAAAACTAAGTTCCAATCTTTATAACTCTGTCTTCTTTATAATGTATAATTCAATTCAATATTGTTGCTGTTGGTTGTAGTATTGCTGCCATAGGGAAGAAGTGGGAGTATGAAAAGAAACTGGTTAAACTTCACTTATAAGATGAGTAAGTTTGGGGTTTTTTGTTTGTTTGCTTGTTTGTTTTTGACAGAGTCTCACTATGTAACCCAGATTGGCCTCAAATTCACAATTCTCCTGCCTCAGCCTCCCCTGCTGGGATTGTTATTTCACATTTGGCTTCAATATGAGTAAGTTCTGAAAACCTAAGGTATAGTGCAGAAATTACATTTATAACACCATATCATATACTTGAAATCTCCTAAAAGAGTAGATATTATGTATATTATAAAAAGACAAGGAAAAAGGAAAAGCAACTGTTGGAGATGATGGATGTGCTAATTCTATTTCAGTGGGCTAAATGTCTGTTTTTGTGCCAGTATCTTGCTGTTTTTGTTACTAGGACTCTGTAGTATAATTTGAAATCAAGTATTGTGATGCCCCCTGCATTACTTTTTCTATTCAGGATTGTATTCATGATTTGGTGTCTTTTGTGCTTCCATATGAATTTTTAAATTATTTTTTCTATTTCTGTGAAGAATGTCATTGGGATTTTGGTGGGGATTACATTGTCTCTGTAGATTTCTTCTGATAATATAGGCATTGTCACAATATTAATTCTTCATATCTATAAGCATGGGAGGTCTTTCCACCTTCTACTGTCTGCTTCCATTTCTTTCTTCCGTGTTTTACAGTTTTCCTTGTAGAGGTCTTTCACCCCCTTGGTTTAGTCTGTTCCTAGGTATATTATTCTTCTGGAGGTTATTGTGAGTGGGGCTATTTTCCCAAGTTCTTCCTCAGCCTGGTCATTATTGGTATATAGAAAAGCAGTACTGATTTGTGTATGTTGATTTTGTATCCTGTTACTTTGCTGAAAGTATTTATCAGCTCTAAGAGTTTTCTGGTGGAGTCTCTAGGGTCTTTTCAGTACAGGATCATATCATTTGCAAATAGGGATAATTTGATTTCTTCCTTTCTTATTTGTATCCCACAAAAAGCAAATTACTCAATCAAAAATTGGGCAGATGAAGTGAATAGAAAGTTGTCTAAAGAAAAAATACAAATGGCCAACAATCATATGAAAAATATCCTTAGCCATCAGAGAAATGAAGATCAAAACTACATTGAGATACCGTCTCACCCCAGTCAGAATGCATCAGAACAAACAATAACAAATCCTGGTGAGGATGTAGGGAGAAAGGAACCCTAGTACATTGTCAGTGGAAATGTAGGTTGGTGAAGCTACTATGAAAATCAGCATGGAAATTCCTCAGAAAACTAAAAATAGAACAATGTAACACAGCCATAGCACTCCTGGGTATATATCTGAGGGGATATAAGTCAACATGCTATAGACATATCTTCTTATCCATGTTTAAAAATTGTGGTGCTGTTCACAACAGCCAAGATATGGAATCAGCCTGGGTGCCCTTCAACAGATGAATGGATAAAGAAAATACAGTATATATACACCATGGAGTTTTGCTCAGCAATAAAGAAAAGTGAAATTATGGCATTTGCTGGAAAATGGATGGAACTACAGATCATCATTCTAAGTGAATTAAGCTAGACTCAGAAAGACAAACATCACATGTTTTCTCTCACATGTGGATGTTAGATTTCAATATATATTCAATATTAAAATATACAGGATGTGAACGTAGAAAGGGCCCTATCTAGGGAGAGAAGGGATTAAAGACAAGGGGAAGGGATCAACAAGAAAGGGAAATAGAGTAAAGGAAGATAAATATCACATATTTTGCCCTTAAGGAAAAATCTTTATTTGTGTGAGCATATGACACATATATGATAATTAAATATATAGAGATCAATATACACACAAGCAAGACATAAAAGTAGAAGGAGGATCATGGTGAGGAGGGATGGGACGGGTGAGGAAGGAGATCATGACAGGGTAATAGGGGATGTGAACATGACCAATGTACAATGATATGCATTCATGAAAATTTCATAATGAAACCTATTAAGTTGTACATACTAAAAATTACTAATAAAAACAATATGGTTAAAAAAAACTTAAAAGAGAAAATAGCGTTAGTGAGGATATGGAGAAATATGAATCCTTGTGCACTGATGGAGGGAATGTAAAATGGAGTAGCCACTGTGGAAAACAGGATAGTAGTTCCTCAAAAAAGGAGAGTGACATGGAATTTCCATACAATGCAATAATACCACCTCTAAGTATATACTCCAAAGATTTGAAGGCACAGAATTGAATAGGCATTTGTACACCAATATTAACAGCAGCATTAGCCACAATATTCAAAAGGTAGAAACAATACAAACGTCCATTAACAGATGAATGGATCAGCAAAATGTAATAGGTACATTCAGCAGAATAATATTCAACCTAAAAAGGAAGGAAATGCTGGCACATGCTACAATATAGGTGAATCCTGAGGTATTCATATAAGTATCAGTCACAAAAGGACAGGTACCATGTGATTACACTTGTAGGAGTGCTTACGGTAGTCAAATTCACAGACAGCAAGCAGAGTGATGGTTGTTGGGGGCTGGTGAGAAGGAAATGGGGAGTCAATGTTTAATGGGTATAGAGTTTCAATTCTAGTTCTAGAGGTGGATGGTAGTGATGGTTGCACAATAATGTGGATGTTCTTGAAATGTTGCAGAAGCATATACTTAAAAATGATAAATTTTATGGCATGTGTATTTTGTTGTTGTTAGGTGTCAAGTTGGATCTGACTCTTACCCACCCTCATAGGGTTTTCAATAGCTGATTGTTTCAGGATTGCTTGCTTCGGGAGTGAATTGCCACGTCCTTCTCTCATTTTTCAGGTGCTAGGGATCCAACTCAGGGCCTCAGAGAATGCAGAGCAGCACCCTACCAACTGAGCTAAATCCCAGCCCATGTCTGTGTGAAAGCAAGCCAAGTTGTAAGAAGCAACAGATGTCTTCCTAAAAGGTGAAGACTCCTTATTTACTTCTCACTATCCATAGGCATAATTAGGACAGACATTCACAAATTCTTCCATGGATCTCAGAGATCACACATGGACTGGTAATCCAATTTCTAGAACCTGAGAGAAGGAGGAAAACCGTAACCGTGACCAGTGGGTCAGCCTGGTCCCATCACCCTCTCCTCCCAGCATCCTAGTTCTCCACAGCTACAGAGCT
>VMDO01003834.1:0-14390 GCA_007922755.1 Pedetes capensis
ACACACAGAGGCTTAATCATAATTTGTGTGATAATGCACAACAGGTCTTATCCTATGCACTTAAAATCTTTGCTATCCATAGATTGAAAGAACATAATTGAAAAATAGCCCTGACACCATGGATTATTTGGATATCCAAGACTCATATTTTATGTTGTGGTTGTTGTTAGGTGCCTTCAAGTTGCATCCAACTCATAGTGACCCTATGTATAACAGAAAAAAGCACTACTCAACACTACACTATGCCCAATACTATTATCAATGCTTGTCTGCTATTCATAGGTTTTTCAATGGCTGATTTTTTTGGGAGTGGGCTGCCAGGTTCTTCTCCCAAGCCTATAGCACCTGGTGTTCTCAGGTGGTCTCCCATCCAAAGACTAATCATACCAACTCTGCTTAGCTTCCAAGATCAGAGGGGATTGGGTGCCAGGGTGATATGGATGCAGACTATATCATATAAGGTAACTTAAAAACAGCATCCCCAATTACTAATATTGAATAAATTAAGATGGAAAAACATCACATTGTGAATGATGAGCCCAGTACTGCAGCTCAGGATTAATTCCCCTATTCTCATTGTTTTGCTGCCCATATGACCTTCACAGTTGTAGAACAGATCCAGGCTTTCTCAAAAGTATCAAAGAAGTGAAAGAATGCTTTTAAAATAAAATATAGTGAAAAGAGTAATTCTCTCTTCTGGTGGAGAGAAGAACTGAGCAGGTACAGTAAGGTGCTACCCTATCTCCCCTGGAAGTAGTTGGAGTCACACTGGAGCCACCAGCCAGGGACCACAGCCTGTCCTCCGATTTGAGATCCCTTGTCTGCATGTTACGTTTCCCAAAATTCCAGAGTCATTTGTAACCATCACAAGTTTTCACAGGCAAAAGAAAATCAATAAACCTCTGTTACTCTCTGCGTTGCATTAAAAATAAAATGCATCAGAGAAAGATGACAGTGTGCAAATGCTCAACTGCCAACAGAACCCAGATGGGCTTGGGCACGGAGAATGATCCTGAACGGCAGGCCCAGAGCGAGCCGGGGGAGTCCGGGCAGAGGATCTGATGCCTAAGACAGAGGACTACTGAATGCTCCGTGATAGATGTGCTTCCTCCCTCTCCAGATGCCCTTGGAGAAAGGCATTTTGATCTCTAAAGCTCACCTGAAATAAACATTTAGGAAAAGGCTTACAACACAATGACTCTCAGTGTGGGAAAAATATACCAACCGAAATACCAAAGGGCTTTCCTATTTCACTAAATTGCCTATATTTATGTGTTTAATATTTCCACTTACTTGGATGTTTCTTGATTCAGAAAAAATATATATATAACCCACTGCTGCATATTGCAACATCACTTTTCATAAAGACAGCAAAAAGATCTGCTTGCTTCTCTTTTTCATGCTTAATCTCTAGCCTTATTCCCAAACTGTAGTTCACACATTTCTTTCTGCTGCAACTCTCTTATTATTACTCATTTTCCTATGCTCAGCTTATTTTTAAAAAAATTTTCTTATATGCCTGTCGTGGGGTTGGGGTTTAGCTCAGTTGGTAGAGTGCTACTCTGTGCTCTTCACAGCCCTGAGTTCAATCCCCAGCACCACTAACATGGGAGAAGGACCTGGCAGCCCACTCCCAAAACAAACACAAAACAATCCATCATTGGAAACCCTATGAATAGCAGAGAAGCACTGACATAGTGCCCAGCATGGCACAGCATCAGGGAGCTTTCCTTCTGTCCTACATGGGGTCACCATGAGTTAGACCCGACTCCATGGCACCTAACAACAACAGCATATGCCTGTCACAGGGCTGAGCATTTTCAGGTAAAAGGTAAAATCACTAGCCTTTAATTATGAGAGATTGAGTATACAAATGGACAATAGTCAGACCATAGATAAAAACAGAGTTCCAACCCACAATCTGTGGTAACCAGGCCAGGAAGCCAAACCACAACCTCAGTGGCAGTTGAGCATCAAAGGGTCAGGACCTGATTAATAATAATTTCCGATATTTCTGCCTCCACCCCCACCCCATGTCCAACTTGAGACCAACTGGAGAAAGCCACATCTGCTCTTCTAACCATCCCCACATTGTTGTTGTTGTTGTTAGGTGCCGTCAAGTCAGTATCTGACTCATAGCGACCCTCATAGGGTTTTCAGCGGCTGGCTGTTTCGGGATTGCCTTGGGAGTGGATTGCCAGGTCCTTCTCCCATTTTTTCAGTGCTGGGAATTGAACTCTGGACCTCAGAGACTGCAGCGCAGTGCTCTACCAACTGAGCTAGATCCCAGAAACCATCCTCATAGGAAACCCCGTTTCTAGTTAGCCATTCCCCGCCAGCAGCCTCCAGTCAAGACACAGCTGAAGCCCTCTCTTCTTTCCCATTACAAAGCTTCCCTGTCCTCTGCCTGCCTGTGTATGTCTGCCAAATGTAAGTAACGATGACTGACTTCCTTACCAGGCAAGCGCTAAACAAATATTCTTGGTTTCTTCTCATTCCGGTGGACTTCATTTACTTTCACAGTTCTTCTGTTCCGTGAACTTGACATTAACAGAAATTTTTTTAGTAAACACTATGGCCTTGACTTTTCTGGAGTCATTAATTCTTACTAGCTTCTGACTCTGATTCCACAATTTATCTTGACTCAAGCCACCTTTTAGGGAGCTTTAAGAGGAACTTGTGTTCTACTGAAAAATGATGAAATATTGTTTTAACTGGATGTGCATCCACTGTGGCTCCTAAATAACATATTAAAAGCATACATTTGTTTTCATAAGCACAATGTGGTATGTAATAATCCTTGTGTGTATGTATTAATGAGCATATTCTGTGTAGTCATTTGATCTTGTACCAAATAAAAACTACAAAAATACAATGGGCTTTGTGTCTAAAGCTGTTATTGTGAGGCCTCAAAGGTTTCTAACAGTTCAGTGCTTTTCATTCTGTTCACGTTCTTGTGGAAATAAAATGTAAAAGAAAATAACCTTGTATATGCACGTTAGAACTTCTAACAGGTAAGGGTTTCCATGGATACTTTTATGCAGCTGAAGAGTTGGTGTGTGGAGCAAAGCATTCATTTCTAGTTCTAAAAGATTCTGCTCAGATTTTTAAAAAAGCTCCTGCCAATTATTTTATGTCTTGGCTTTCTAAAAGAATAAAAATAATATCTACCATGTGTGTCATGTTGTAAATTACTAGATAATTCTATCTATCTAAATAACCTTTTCAATCATCTGGTTTATTCTAGTAATGCCTTGGAATTTGATTAAAGCTTCAAAAATCTATAAAGGTTTTATAAGCAAATTTTAATGAGCTTAAAGCACTGCATTCTAGACCTATATGAAGTATTTTTCTTCCTATTTTCTTTTTAATCATCATCTAGGCAGCTTGAATTAGCCAATTACCAAGGCTAGTGTAAAGGTCTATCTTCTACTTAAAATAGCTTTCCTAGCAATTTTATCTTCAATTTTATCTTGACTTGAAAAAACTTCAAGTATCTTTGAATGTTATTTCCTGACAACCCACCCAAATCAAATTCCTCATGTTTTTTAATATTTTTTGAGAAACACATCAAAAAAGAAGCAAGATTAGACCATAGTGAAATTCTAAGCCATATAGTTTTATGAAGAGCTTGAGAAGATTCTGTGACATTTTAATGAGTTAATCCACTCAAAGTGATATGATTTATGCTGTCCGCTGGCTAAGCAATTATATATTGTGGTCATGACTTGTAGCATTGTTTTTAAATGAATAATCTTAAAATAAATGGATCTTATTCTGATGTAACATTCTCCCTCAGCGTTGGGGACGTAGCTCAGTGGAAAAGCACTTGCCTAACATCCATAAAGCCCTTCTTTTGATTCCCAGCACTGCAAAAAAGACAACTATCAGATATGTTCTACTTTTACTAGTTAATATGGGCTTGGGGTAGTACTAAATCATAAAGAAAACTGTGGTCAAAGCAGTTTTTAAAGTAATCAAAATATCGTCCAACCTCCAAATTGCTTAAATAATAAGTTTTATGAAAAAAATTCATGACTTACATTGTCACATCCATGGATGCAATGCCTTTTCTATGGAGCACAACATTGTTGCGACACATTTCACTATTATGATGTGAGATAAATGGCTGTCAAAAAGTAAGTTTAAGTCATGTAAGAAGAAACAGAGAGAAAAGAAACAGAGAGGCAAACTCTGTTTAGCCATAACATCGGTTTTGACTTTGTCATAATCAAGATGACATCTTAATGATTGCTAGGGTTACTGCCTTTAGGAAATGAGTCCCAGAAAGGTAGCTCGGTGTGGTATTATGCCCCGCAGGAAAGGAGCCTCCTTTCAAAAGCTACTTTAAATAATTGGTATTTCATAATATGTGTTGAGCATATGATTAAGACTGCACAGGGATTATTGCAGTACTTTTCTTATTGTCAGCATTAAATTCTATAAACTTCTGGTGTGGGACATCATGAGGTTACTTTTTGATGATGATGTATTTTGGTAATAAAGAATATCCTTTTCTGTATTTTTTCCTCTGCTATATCATTGAACATTAGTATTTTTTAAAAGTCTTCACAGGTCACTTTTAGAGTCTCCCTTAATAACTTTTTCATTCCAATGACTTTTTAAATATAACCTTTCTACTTCAAAACTCTGAATTCCCCACCCACACTTCAAAATCACTATTACTTAGCCAGACTTTTCTCCCAGCCTTCTGAAGAAAGTGTCAAATTGCTTACTTGAGATATTTTTCTGGGTATTTATCTTGAACTAAATATAATTTGGAGCTAGGGTTTAGCTCAGTTGGTAGAGTGCTGCTCTGCACTTTCTGAGGCACTAGATTCGATGACTACCACCACAAAAACAGGAGAAGAACCTGGCAGCTCACTCGTGAAACAATCCCCAAACAATCTGCCACTGAAAACCAAAGAATAGCAGAGAAGCACTGACAGTGTCAGGCATGGCACAGTGTTGGGCAGGGTTTCATTCTGTTGTACATAGGGTTGCTATGTGTCTGACTGGACTTGGCAGAGCCTAACAACAACAACAAATATGATTCACTCTCACAGTAGACAACTTGCCCCAAAGTATTTCTCCTCCAAGATATGGAGCTGGGCATGATGCTGGCCGATGGCCTCCATCATCCTCACAACTGAGAATGTCCTGAGGTCCTGGCTAACTCTCCCCTCCTCTCCAGCCTGAATTAGCTTCCGAATTCAAACACTCATCATTTCTTTTATAAGTGATTTTAATAGTTCCCAGTATGTTTCCTGGGCTGGGATTTAGCTCAGTGGGTAGAGCGCTGTGCTGCAGTCTCTAAGGTCCCAAGTTCAATTCCCAGCACCGCAAAATGGGAGAAGGGCCTGGCAATCTACTCCCAAGGCAATTCTGAAACAGTCAGCCATTGAAAACCCTATGAGGGTCGCTATGAATTAGATACCCACTCAACGGCACCTAACAACAACAACAACAACAATATGTTTCCTAGATTTCAGGACTGCCTCCAGAATTCAGGTACTGCAGCCAGAGGAATCTTTCTTCAGCACAAGCTAACCTAATACTTTTTCTTTCACTTTCACACTACCGGCCAAAGATCAAACTCTTTTAAATGATATGTAGGGTCCATGATGGTCTGGTCATGTGATGTTATCTTTTGAATTTAATCCCCTGAAAGTTGCTTTCATATATAAAAATGTTCTCTAGCCTGATGCTCTCCATGATGCCTTGGTCTTTCCTGCTTCCATGCCAAGGCTATTCTCTTCTTTGGCTAGAATATTCTTCTCACCCACATTCCATTCCCCGATGTCCATCCATCAGGCTCCTCCTAAGAGGGAACATTAGGATCACCTCCTATGTGAGTAAGACGGCCAGAGCATTCATTTCCATGCCCCCAACAAAGAATCCCTTCATTCTATACTTCATAACCTGCCCTGAATTCTTCTGGTGCCACAGGGGTCATGCTGGGTTATAGTATTTTCTAGTGTGTTGATTTCTCCATGCAAAATCCCCATAAGGAGAGAAAACAGGAATAGAAAGCAAGAGACTTGAGTTTGAGGATAAATTTTTCTGATTAATCATTGTGGAACTTCAAAGATACCCATTTTTAATCTGCAAAATGAGGAACATAAATAGGGTAAGAAAGAAAAGCCCTCTGAGTTCTAATGTTCTACAGTACTATGATTTGCAAACATCCTAGATATGTATAATAACATTAATAAAATTTTAGACCCACCTCTAAACATAGGCCTAGAAATGTGCCAGACTTTAGAAGAAAGTCTAGGTTTTCCATGATGACTTAAATTAGATCTATTTGGACCTACCTTTCTCAACTCATACAGACAAATTAGTAAAATGTAGGAGAAAAACAATAACCTATAATAATTATATGCTTTGGGCTGGGTGTGGTGGTACACTCTTATACTATCAGCATTTGAGACATTGAGGCAGGAGGATCTACAGTTCAAGGCCAGCCTGAGCTACACAGTGAGATCCTGTCTCACAAAGCAAAAGCAAATAACAACAACAAAATTATATAGGTTTTTAACAACTGAAAATTTAACAAACTGTTTCATATATTGAGTCAGGAAGTCAAACTATTTTCTCCAATGCTTTCATCAACTGTGAAAATATGTGTTTGCAGAAATCCGTGAGTTTTGATAAGCCAAGTCTGTTGGTACAGTATTTGTTTATTTTTCATGGCAAGATGTCTAAGAAAACTAATTAACTTATACCCTATGTGAAAAAATATCTCTTCACATTTTCATGAAATCTAAAGTGTGTGTATGTAGGTGGCCTCTTAGTGCTCCAAATCTACATAATCTGCTTGCTTATTTTGTCTTGGACCATAATAAATTGATCCAATAAGCATCTTTTATTTCTACTGAGTTGGCATTGTGGACACAAAGAAACATACAAGCTCTGAAATCTAGATGCAACAATAACATGGTACAAGTCCTGGACAGATCAGCCCATGCAGGCTCTCTCCAGTCCTTTTCCTAGTCCTTCTTGGCACCAGGATAACAATATTTTAGTAATAATAATAATAATAATAATAATAATAATAACAGCAATAATAATATTCAGCATATCACATTTGCAATGTCAGAAGTATTTTCAACGTAATCACTAATCAGTATCAATAATTTGAGCATCAATTCTTCCCTGAAGGGTTCTTCAAGACGTCTTTAACTCCAATTGAGTTAGTAATCTTTCATTTGGCAAAGACACAGTTTGTTATGCACACCTCTACAGTAGCCACCACATGGTAGGTATCATTATTTTCCTTATTTTATAGAGGAGAAAAGGGACAGAAAGGACCAATAAATCCTGTGATCTTACTCAACTAGGAAATGGTACCACTGGGATTTAAGCCCAAGGAGTCTGAAGTCAGTGCTTCTAAATAACGCATTAAAGGTTTAAACTGGGGAAATTAGACCAAAGAAACCACAAAAGGACACATGCAGCTTGAGAAAAAGAGTTTGAGTCTATAAAGGATGAAAGCTTTGTCTTGAAATTTATGGGCCAATTAGATGCGTACAGTTGTGCCTCAGGTTCTTTTAGTTACAGTCAACGAAACTGTTCTTTTCTGAGCCAGCACCTGGCCCCTGGAGCTACAGGAACGTGAGACCTTGAAAATGGATCAAACTCTCTGCTGGAATTTCCCCAGCCCAGTAATGACACCTTCACTTGCAGGGAATATAAAGAACTCTTAATAACCAATGGTTAGTTGCCCTGTGGGTGAACACAGACTAATGGAGAAAACCAGAAGAAATATTCATGGAAATTAAATCACAATGTGGAATTGAATATCAGTGCAGCGAAGAGCCAGTGACTACCACCCTAGACAGTAGGGAGTATATCCCTCTTTAGTGGGACAGGGAGAAATCTCTTTGTTGCTATGCAATCTAGGAATGTGGGGCTCTCCACTGTCATCTCTGGGCCCAGATAATGGAGCAGGAACCTCACATGTAATTTCCCAACTGGGACCCCGCAGGGACCAGGTGATTGAGGACGGAGTGAGAGACACCTCGGGAGGTCTGTTGATTGCACAGCCCTTTATTTCCATGGTACTTAAAAGTGCAGTGGCTTTAAAATGATATACAACTCTGAAGGTATATAGGGTATGTGCTACAGCTCTAAGTGTTGCAGCTCGGAGAGCAGCTCTCTGCAATGGTGGTCTGCTCGGGTTGGCCTCCCCGCTGATCCCGTGGTCTCTCCCATGCTCTCTGCAGCACTGGCTCTTGGTGTCCTTCTCTCCTCAGCATGTCTTCTGGTCTCTGTCTCCATGGTGGTCATGGTAGAATGGCGATCCAGAGCAGTGAAAGAGCTCCCTTATACACTTTCTCTGGACCAATCAGAATGTGGGTCTTTGTTTGGATATAGCCAATCGTGGGCCAGATGCAAATGAGGTGAAACTCAATTGCTTTTTTAATGTGTGGGTAGGAGGCAGGGAATAGCCAATCATAGGCTTTCCCTTGTTAGCCAATGGACTAACAGGACATGACCTATCAAAAAGCAAGTGGGGCACACCAAGTAGAGCTGAGTAGGGGCCACCTTGTTGTGCAGTCTCAGATGTTGTGGACTCAAGCTGGGTGTGCCACAGCCTGTCACACAAGGGTCTTGAGTGCACCTCAGGCCTCAGTTCAGGCCAAATAGACCTCAAGCCATTTATTCCCTTCCTCTTTGCACCCCACATTTAGCCCTAGGTAGGAAGAAATGGAGCCATCGGCTCAAACTGGAAAGTCTGGTGGATTTCAGTTTGGTGTGTGGCACATAAACATTCTTGGTAGAGGAAACAATGACAGCAAAGATGTGGAATGTCCTGTGTGCTTGTCATTCTCATAGGAAAATCAGTTTGATTATAGTGGTGAAAATTTAGTTAGCAACAACAAGGTGTTAAATTTTTAATGGAAATACAGAGCTCTCAGATAGTCCAACCTGTGGAACCTATTCATATGTATGAAGATTTCAGAATAGAAAATAAACACATGGCAGCCAGATTCACTTCCTCCCATGAATCACAGAGTTAAGGATTTCCTGCTGATTTGTTCACTTTGAGTGGAAACCATTGAATGCCTATAACTGATTCACTTGTAGGAAGATTTGAGCCTCCTGACTAAAATTTAATATTCTAGAGAAGGCACAGAAATGCAACAAGTGTTTATGTACTTTGCTTTAATCGAAAAAAAAAAAGAAAGAAAGAAAGACATCTCTAAATACTTGCTTCTGCTTAAAAACACCACAGACTTCAAAGAAACATCTATGGATTAATAAAAGTTCAAACAATGTAAGAAAGCATACACAAAAAAGAAAAGGATTTTTCCCCTTTATTGGTAAATGCTGGTGGGGCACAGAGTAATATAGCACTAGCTTTTTCTATTATTCAACTATTCCATCTTTTGTTTACATATCTGATGTTTCACAAAACTAGGAAGGATTACATTAACATTTTAGTGTTTATTTCTAGATTGTAGATGTTAGGGTAACATCTTCATTTTTATACTATTATATTAAATGAGCCCACATTACTCTTAAAAGAAAAAAAGGACAGCATTTCATGCCAATTTACCATAATGAGGCATCAATATAAGAAATCATATTTATGAGGAGTTTTAGTGAAGAACACTGGGAAATGATCAAGAAACACTCCAATGCCAAAATTACAAATATTTTGCCAGGAAGACAAGGCTATGGTAGATCAAAGAATGGAGCTTTTTACATCCTAGGAATCTTCCTGTTGTTGCTTTGGTTAGGTGCTAGAGTTGGTCCACCTCATAGGACCTTCATAGGATTTTCAGTGCCTGATTGTTTCAGGATTACCCAGGGAGTGGATTGCCACATCTTTCTTCTGTTTTCGTGGTACTGTAGCTCAAACCCAGGTCCTCAGAAAGTGTGGAGCAGTGCTCTACCAACTGAACAAAAGCCCAGCCCAGATATCTTCCTGTTGTTGTTAGGTGCCATTGTGTCCAACTCATAGGGAATCTATGTCCAACAGGAGCAACAGTATTGTTAGTGCTTCTCTGCTAATCGGAGGGTTTTCAATGGCTTATTGTTTTGGGGAGTGGTTTCCAGGTCCTTCTCCCAAGTGGTTGCTTGGTCTGTCTCCAAAACGTAGAGTATGTGCTGTTCCCAGGCACTCTCTCATCCAAGTACTAACCAGGTCCAACCCTGCTTAGCTTCCAAGATCTGACAGGACTGGACGCCACAGTGGTACAGCTGCAGGCCAAGTATCTTCCTAGATATAAGGAAATGAGGATTTTCCTATGCCTAGAATGGAAGTCCAAAGTCTAACAGGGTAATTGATGGGAATGATTGAGTGTTGGCGAATAAAATTTTGAGAATGGTAAAGTGTTAGATATAATCAGTAGGTTTTCTAGAGCTGGGTGTTGTGGCACATGCTACGTATGATCCTAGCAACTTGGGAGGCTGAAGAAAGAGGATCATGAGTTTGAGCCTAAATAACTTAGTGAGTTGTTGTTGTTGTTGTTGTTGTTGTTGTTGTTGTTAGGTGCCATCAAGTCAGTATCCAACTCATAGGAACCCTATGTGCAACAGGTGAAACACTACTGTCAGTCAGTGCTTCTCTGCTGTTCATAGGGTTTTCAATGGCACTTAGTGAGTACCAATCTCAAAATGAAAAAAGTTTTAAAAAGGGGCTGGAGTGACAGTTCAGTAGTAGACCACTGGCCTACTGTGTGCAAAACCCTGGGTTCAGCCCCAACTACTTCCAAAAAAACCAAAAAAAAAACAAAAACAAAAACAAAAAACCCAAAGAGGTGATCATCAAATCCAGCCTTTAGATCAGTTCAGCTCTACACTGAAAAAAATAGTCATCTTGTATGTTTGAGCTTCTCTGGGTGACACGTAACTCAGGATGTTCAAAGACCATCAAACTTATTGCCTCACAATTCTAGGTATGAGAAAGTTCTCTTATGTGAGACTCAATTCAATTTTTCCATTCTAATTAAGACTCTTCAAATCTTGAGTAGGTGAAAAGAAATTTTTAATCAGTAAAAATATTGATACATTTCTGCAGAGGCTAGAAGAAGAGATTGGGAAGTTTTATACCTGTGAAGTCATTGCCTCTTCTGCACAAAAGTGTTTCAAGTATTTGGTGACCTACGTCTTTTAAATCCTCTCTTTTCTAGAATGAATACCTGCACTGAATCAGGACAAACCATTGCATGACAACTCGGAGAAGTTCTTTTGAAGCCATATTGCACCGTTCTATCTGGCTGCCATATTTCTCATAGTCTCCTTTCCCATACTGTTCTGACTTCTTGTTGTTGTTGTTGTTGTTGTTGTTGTTGTTGTTGTTGTTGTTGTTAGGTGCCCTCCAGTCATGTCCGACTCATAGCGATCATCATAGGGTTTCCTATGGCTGATTGTTTCAGGATTGCCTTGGGAGTGGGTTGCCACATCCTTCTCCTATTTTTGCAGTGCTGGGAATTGAACTTGGGACCTCAGAGACTGCAGAGCATCACTCTACCAATTGAGCTAAATCCCAGCCCACTGTTCTGACTTAGAGCTGTCAAAAGAAGAAAGCACATAAGACTCAGAAGAGGTGAGGAAGTAGCGGACATTACACTCTGAAGGGCTCCGTAAGCAAAAACACTCACCCAAAAGTACTTGGAAGGTTTCAGCACATTCTCGCTCTGCTCTGTGGAACTCCACATTCAGTTTCCTTCCTGACTGCTGATCCTGCTGCCCAAAAGTATCCCACAGAACACCACCAGACACGTGTGGGGAAACACACTGATGTGGTCATAGCATGGCAGCAATTACCTATGCTGTCCCATAGATATAATGTGAGCTCTGTATATAATTTTACATTTTCTAGTTGTTGTTGTTGTTGTTAGGTGCCATCGAGTCGGTATCCGACTCATAGCGACCCTGTGTACAATAGGTGAAACACTATTGTCAGTGCGTCTGACATTTTCTAGTAGCCATGTTAAAATGGGGAAAAGAAATAGGTGACATCAATTTTAACAATATATTTTGTGTAATACATTGCATCTAAAATTTTATCATTTCAACACACAATATAAAAATTATTTAATGAAGCAGCAAAGAAGCCTGTGTGGTTGGAACACACTGAGGAGGTGAAAGGTAATAGGAGGTGAAGTTTAAAAATACTACAAAGAACGAAATAATATAGGACCTAATAGAATAGGGGCTGCTGTTTAGTTCAGTTGGTAGAGTGCCTGTTGCACACTCTCTGAGCATCTGGATTTGATTCCCAGCACTGCAAAAATGGGAGAAGGATGTGTCAGTCCACTCTCAAAAACAATCCTGAAACAACCAGCCATTGAAAATCCTGTGAGGGTCTCTGTGGGTCAGACCTGACTGGATAGCACCTAACAACAGCAACAACAACATAGAATGCAGTAATGGTCTGGGATTTTTTTCATAGTGTAGTAAGACCTCTGAGCAGAGGAATAATGTGGCCTGACTAATGTTCTAGAATAGCTCTGGCTGCTCAGTGGAGAATAAGCTGTCAGGGAGCAAATGTGGAAGTGTAGAGATGTTAGAAGGGAATTGTGATGATGAAGATGATAGTTCACGGGGCTTGGACTAGGGTTGCAGTATTAAAGAGGCAAGATATGGACAATGTGAGACATATTTTCAAGCTATAACTGACTAATGTGTCCATGGTTAGTGTACAGTGTGAGAGAATGAAAACAGACTCAATGCTAGTGTCCATCATTTTGGACTGCTATTGTTGTTAGGTGCTGTCGAGTTGTGTCTGACTCATAGCCACCTTCATAGGGTTTTCAATGGCTGACTGTTTCTGGATTAGTCTAGGGAGTGGATTGCCAAGTCCTTCTCCCCTATTTGTGGTGGTGGGAATTGAACCCAGGACCTCAGAGACTACAGTGCATTGCTCTACTGACTGAGCTAAATCCCAGCCCTGGTTTTTGATTAGGCATCTAAAAAAGGCAGTGTCATTATCGTGAGGAAGAGGACTAAAAACAGGTTTATTTAGGAAGAGGACTAACAAAACAGGTTTGTTTTATTTGATTCCAGAATCCAAGATGATTTTAAATACTTAGTCTTTCATATTTGTCCTTTAGCTAATGGTGGTTGTTGTTGTTGTTATTGTTAGGTGCCATCGAGGCGGTATCCGACTCATAACAACCCTCATAGGGTTTTCAATGGCTGACCATTTCAGGATTGCCTTGGGAGTGGATTGCCAGGTCCTTCTCCTATTTTTGTGGTGCTGGGAATTGAACTTGGGACCTCAGAGACTGCAGTGCAGTGCTCTACCCACTGAGCTAAATCCCAACCCCTTGGCTAATGGTATCTCCATCTAAATCACAGGCATAGGTCTTGAGCTAAGGAGAACTAATAACACAGTTGATGGTTCTACTAAACCTAATAGTCGGGTGTTGACATGACACTCAAAATTTAATTTAATGGGAGTGGTGACACACACCTGTAATCCCAGCATTCAGGAAGCTGAAGCAGAATGATTGTGAATTTGAGGCTTCCCTGGGCTTTATAGCAAGACCCTGTTCAAAAAAAAAAAAGGACTATAATTATTTTACTCCACTTTGTTGTTAGGTGCCATCGAGTTGGTCTCCGACTCATAGCGACCCTCTGTACAACAGGGGAAACACTATTGTCAGTGCTTCTCTGCTGTTCATAGGGTTTTCAATGGCAGATTGATTTTTGGGAGGGGGTTGCCAGGTCCTTCTCCCAAGCCTACAGCTTCTGGTGTTCCCAGGTGGTATCCCATCCAGGTACTAACCAGGCCTGGCCCTGCTTAGCTTCTGAGATCTGACGGGATCGGATGCCACAGGGCTACAGCTGCAGGCTTTACTCCACTACTCATCATCAAAAATACACTTGCACATCTTATCTACAAGTACAATATTCATTAGTCTCATGTTCCATTTATGGCATTGCTTTGATCTCCCAAATTAGTAGCCCCCTTTCTTCTTTCCCTACTTAGCCTGGATTACCAATTCAATGCATTTTTTCCTACATCCTCCAGTCTTTCAACCTCTGTCCTTCAGGCCCATGTTCGTTACCCGCCCCCAACCTATGATTAATCCATCCATATGCTTGCTCAACAGAAACTCTCAAGCTGCCAAACTCTAATGGAGAAAAATTACATAACTGTATTTCTTGGGTTTATTATATATCACCATTCCCAACCTCAACTCAGTCCTCGTGGCGATCCCTTTGTCTCCACCCGGTTATTTTTCCCTTCACCAAGGAGACCAATTGGTATTTTTACACTCCTGCTCTAGCTTTCACTTTTATATCTGAATAAAGCTAATGCACTAGGTAATTAATTTATTCAGATTTCCTCCTCCAAATTCCATCACCATGCATGTTAACACTCATCTTCACCTCCCACATTCACCCCCTCTTGTTCTCATCCCCAG